>CAUYPK010007303.1:0-40173 GCA_963574355.1 Loris lydekkerianus | reverse complement strand
CAGCAGCAGCCTGGAGGGCACGGGTGCCCTGTGGGGGCAGCAGCAGCCTGGAGGGCACGGGTGCCCTGTGGGGGCAGCAGCAGCCTGGAGGGCACGGGTGCCCTGTGGGGGCAGCAGCAGCCTGGAGGGCACGGGTCCTGTGTGAGGGCAGCAGCAGCCTCTGTGCAGTGTGTGGGTCAATACCTTGTGCAAATGAAGGTTCAGCATTGGTGCAGAGACGCCCAGCTTTATGGAGACTCTAGAAATCTAAGTTTTATATGTTGTTTGACAACTTTTAAGCATTGGCAAGACACGGGGATATATGTCTGTGTGTGTGTGTGTGTGTGTGTGTGTGTGTGTGTGTGTGTATTTCAGCACCAGCAGTGTGTGCGTGTTTTTGCTTGTGTGTGCCTGCCTGCATGTGTGTGCGCCTGTGTGTGTCTGAATGTGTGTGTTTGCTGGTGCTGATCCAGCCCCTGGGCAGGTCTCCTGGTGGTCACCTTGAGACGTGCACTCTGGATCCCCAGAATCTCACGCTGAGCTGTATCACTTTTTAATTTTATTTGTCATGTCAGTGTGTGTATGTGGGGGGGTATATTAGTTAGGTTTCCTCTGCGAGACATAACCAATAAGACATATTCAAAAGGAGATATATTGTAAGTGATTGGCTCTTACAATCATGGAGGCTGGGAAGTCTCACGATCTGGAGACCCAGCAAAGCCAGTGGTGTGATCCAATCCCAGCCCAGTGGAGTGGATGGTGTCACACCTTGTCTCAGGGCTGTTGGAATGAGACTTGGAGGTGGGCGGGCAGGAAGCTCACAGGTGACATTCTCTTCCACTCTGTGTCCCATTAGGGCTCTGGCTGCACCAGAGGTGACACTCACTGTAGGGAGGGCAGTCTACTGAGCCCACCAAGTCATATCTGGAAACACCCTCACAGACATAGCTTGCAATAATGTTTGATCTGGAGAATTTGGCCGTGTGTCATACTGATACATAAAGTGAGTTATACCAAGTGTACCCTTTGTCAACTTGGCACCTGACACACCTCTTCAAACCAGGCTTAAGCTTAAAAAAAAAAGTGACAATAACAAGATCATTCTGCCTAAATAACACAACTTTCCTGTGTATAACCAGAGACACACTAGCTCCTTCCCCGGAGAAGGAGGTGTGTCCTTAGGTGACGTCAACTCTTCCCGTTGAAATCCTGCAACTTAGACTGTGACATAACATTATCAATACTTAACACTATTTATAAAGTCAACAGATCATAAGTCACATGATTCAGAAATAGGAGAGAAAAGACCACAAAGATATACATAGGCAAATGTGTTTAGGGTGAAATAAGGGGCTGTGACGGGTCCCGTGGGGCAGCTGTGACTGCCTTCCTGCAGTGCCCATCCCGTCTTCCACCCTGGTGCTGTGATCCCAGTCTTCATTTCTAAAGGGTCTGGGCCACTGCTTGTCCTGCCTGGCTGGACTCCTGTCATTTTCTGTTGACGTTAATCTCAGGGTGTGTTAATTCTAAGAATTGCCCTCCTGTGCTCTGGACACACACCTTCTCCCCTCCCCAGTGGGGTCCTCGTCCAATTTCCCTCTCTAGTCAGGATCCATCATCCCATCAACTCCCTCTTTTTTGCTTGTTGATTCAAAAGTGTAAAGACCCCAAAGTGCCTGGCAACAGTCATAGCTTCCAGCTCCCTGGAGTCACTGCTGTGTCTCAGGAGCATTTTTATTTATTTATTTATTTTTATTAAATCATAGCTGTGTACATTAATGCGATCATGGGGCACCATACACTGGTTTTATAGATCATTTGACACATCTTCATCACACTGGTTAACATAACCTTTCTGGCATTTTCTTAGTTATTGTGTTAAGACATTTACATTCCACATTTGCTAAGTTTCACATGTACCCTTGTAAGATGCACCGCAGGTGTAATCCCACCAATCACCCTCCCTCTGCCCCCCTCCCTCTCCCCCTTCCCCCTATTCTTAGGTTATAACTGGGTTATAGCTTTCATATGAAAGCCATACATTAGTTTCATAGTCGGGCTGAGTACATTGGATACTTTTTCTGGAGTATTTTACTGTGGGGATTAAGGCTTCGAGGACAGCAAAGCATGAAGTCACAGACACAGGAAGCAACAATGTGTCACATATTTACATACATGTACATAAATGCACACGGCAGCAAATTTTAATCAAACGTGTTCACTGCATGCCTTTTGCGTGTCACTATGCAGCTGGTGCAGTTTCACGCCTTCAACTTCATTCGACTGGATCCCACTGTATGTCATTTCTTCAATACCAGGAATTCACCCCCATAGCTGGAGAGGAATTGCTCTTTTTTCCCTTTTCTTTTTGAGACAAAGTCTCACTATGTCACCCTCGGTAGAATACTGTGGCATCACAGCTCACAGCAACCTCGAATTCTTGGGTTTAAGTGATTCTCTTGCCTCAGCCTCCCAAGTAGCTGAGACTGCAGGTGCCCGCCACACGCCCAGCTATTTTTGTTGTTGTTGTTGCAGTTGTGATTGTTGTTTAGCAGGCCCCAGGCTGGGTTTGAACCCACCAGCCTCAGTGCATGTGGCCAGCGCCATAACCACTGTGCTACAGGCAACAACCCTCATTTTATTTTCAATAAAATGTTTAACTCCGACTCATCCAGAATTCAGTACAGTGCTGGGTATGGGGAAGGACTCTAAGGTAATTTTTTTCTATATTGATATCACACTGGTCCATTACAATTTATTAAATAGTAATTTGTTTCTTGTTGATTTGTAGAATCATTTGAATTGATTTTGCCAGTCTCAGTTGTGTTTCATCAGTACGGTTTTATGGGTCTTGAAGTTTTTCTTCATATGTAATTATTGCTTTGTGAGTTTAATCTCTGCTATAATAACTCAGACAGAGACAGGTCTTGTTATGTAGACAAGGTGACCGCGTCATGTCCCCTAATGTTCTTTTTGCCCCCCACCCACCAAGAGTGTCATCCTCTGAAGCCCACTTACATGGGCGAAGAGAATGAAATGAAATTGGTCAAAAGCAAATGACAGACTATCAGGGTCCCACATTTGCCAAGTGAGCTGCATCCCCATGCAGTGGTGAGATTGACAGGTTCTGTTGAATATTTTATGAAAATATTAAATTAGAAAATGAAAATAGTTGGTCTCAAAGTTTCCTTATAATGGATGTTCTCTGGCTTTTCTTTCCTCCTGTCATCATCTGAGCAATCCCGGTATCAGACAACATGTTTCCCTTGTGTTGTGAGGACAAGCTCAGTCTCAGAGCCCTCTGGGGAACCTTCCCAAATATCGTCACAGCTGCTCTTGTCCAGCCTTCCTGCAGCCTCCTCTTGCCCCTTGCACACCCACCACAAGTTATTGCACAGGCTCTGGAACACAGAAGGGCAGAAAAATTTGGTACATGAGTTTAGTCCACATGAGGGCTGTGGAGTGACCTTTGCTGTGATGATGTTCTCCCCTCTGTGGGTGCAGGAAGAGGCTTCCACACCTGGATGTCTGGGGTCCTGGCGCTGCTGCGATACGACTGGGCTGCCTTCAGCAGATGGCTTCATCCTGGCTGTGGCTCAGATGTTTGAGACTGGACTGAAAGCTAAAATGAGAATTGTCACTGCTGATCGTCATAGTGACAGAATGAATATATGTGGGGTTCTTTGAATAATCTTTTCATTCCGAGATGAATAGCAGAACCTGTGCTTAGACGCAGACTGGGAAACTCAGAATAGTGTCAGTCTTTGTCCAGAAAACCATGGAGGTTATTCTAAAGTTTATAGCTGAAATTCGTTCTGTCTTCGCAACACAATCTGTTGTTACCTGCCAGCGATAAACTGGTTATTCCTGTTACAAGAGTGTGTTGTGCTGGGCCTCTGGGAACGGTATTTGTCTAGACAATGATAATATATAACATAGCTCGTAGAAATGAAGTTTTTCCGTCTAGCGTGTTTTCTGATTACATCTTAAAGAAAAGCATTTTGGTAAATATATCTAAAATGAAAGTGAAGATATTTTGCAACAGTAAACCATCCCCACATAGCAGGGATGTAGCCCATTAATTCTCAGTGCTCCAGGCGAGGCTGACAGTTTATAAGTAGTGAATCCAGAGAGTTATGAAGATATTAAATCTTACATCTGGTGAGAAAATGTGTTATTTCACTGTGCTGATTGATGGGCACTTTCCCATTACGGTGCAATTTGGGAAATCACACTGTTAATTGCTAGGGTTTTAGCAAAGCTCTGTACTTCAATTCCAATTACTTTAGTTTTGAAAAAATAGAACAGCTGGATGGTGAAATTGCCCAGAGCTGTCACCGAGGGAGAGCCCACGTGAGCACCCTGAGCTCTGCCATTCCTGATATGGGTCTTGGGCAGAGCTAGTAGGGACGTGGAAGGCTTGGGCACCGGGCTCTTCCTGCCATGTGCTTGCTTCCGACTCTGGAGCGGGGCTGTTAGTGCAGGACTCAGGTGGTTCTCCCCCTGGTCACCTGGCACCCTCCCAGCAGCTCCCATTTGCTTCCCTCTCACAAATCTCATGCGTCTTAATCTCCTGACCATAAGGTGAGTGCTTCCTTGCTTTGTAGAGAAAGTTTAACCCTTCTCCTCAGTTTCCTTTTGCTGTCAAATCAACCTTGGGAGCCGCTGTCCATGGGACAAATTACGTTTCCATACACAATCTTTCTCTCTGGCTAAGTCTAGGGAGAACCACTCCAGTTGTGGTGTGGAATTTACCCAGCATTGGTGGCTAAATGCAATCAACCTGGGTGAGTCACAACCCGGTTCTCCCCACATATATCCCAGCTCACTGCATTTGAAACCGACAAAGTGTCTGATCGTTACTCATTTACTGGTGAATGTAAGGTGGACACCAGGAGGCCCTGCCTTGCTCACATAGCTGTGAACATACAAGAGGCTTGCTTCAGTTTCAAAATTTGGGCGCCATCATGAAATGAGGTCATACCACTTCTGAGAAAATCCCAATAAGGACAAACGTGGGGACAGTTTTCCAGGAGACCTCACTGTGAGATTGAACAAAGATTAGGCATGCAGATGGGAAATTTAAGGAAAACTGCATCCTGCCTTTCTAGAACCTCTTCCTATTCAATATATATTTTTGACGTAAATTCAGATTAATCGTTTTTGGTGCACCTTCAAGTCAGTCATCCTGAAATATGTGTTCAACATGTTTTTGGTGG
This sequence comes from Loris lydekkerianus, assembly GCA_963574355.1. Classification (NCBI taxonomy): domain Eukaryota; kingdom Metazoa; phylum Chordata; class Mammalia; order Primates; family Lorisidae; genus Loris; species Loris lydekkerianus. Next base: position 34,975 of record CAUYPK010007303.1, on the reverse strand, counting down.
GGGACAGGCCGGTGGGGAGGCTGGGACCCGCTACAGGAGCAGATGCCTTTCCTTCCTGACATCACCCTGAGCAGTCCAGCTCTGGCCCCGGACTTGTGTTATACCCAGCTAGAAAAATAATTGTCCTAATTATGTTACTCTTGAGGGGATGCTTTTTTGGAGTCTCACTCTCCCTCCTGCCCCCAATAAGCTGACTGTATGACTGTGTGGCTTGTGCTGCCTCCTAACATAATTATGAATAATACTTCTATAACTCTCAAAAGAGCGACAGGTTATATAATAAATTACATAGTCACCCTACTTATCCACATATATCTTCACCACTTTCCTCAACTTTAGAGGCAGTCTGTTGTGTAAAATCTTCTTAATCTCTCTCAACATTCTGTCCTGTTGGTCACCTTTGTGGGCTGATGCTCTGGAAAGGATCCCAAGCCTCAGTCACGCCATGCATAAAGTCCCCACTGTTTCAGAAAAATATGTCTGAAGGAAGCCTTAAAACAAATAAACAACAGCAACAACAAAAATGGGGCAAATTCAGTGCTTTGACTTCCTTTCAAAAACCAAGACATAATTAATAAATACTGTTTTCATTTGACATCATTTCTCATTTGGTATTTTGCATGAATGGCCAATCTCCCTGTTCTGAATTCTTTGAAGTGTTGCCTTTCTAAGCCATTTTTACAGCCCCTGCAGCTCCCTCCTTCCCCACAGTCAGCACTCCCTCACTCTCTCTCTCCTGTTGTAGGTCCTGTCTTGTACTTCTTGTTCCCGGGATCTGCCCTGCACGTCCGGCATGCTACCCAAGGCCTCCTCCATCTTCTGAAGACTGTGCAGAGCCCTGTGCACAAGGAGCAGCTGACAAGGAGCAGAGGTAGGCTTGTGAATGTGGGGTGTTTTTCACAGCCCCGAGTACCGCCCACTGCATTATCAAATGCATTTTGCTTTGTGAGACCCTGACTCCTTTGCACGTTATTATGACCCTGCAAAGCCATTTGCTGTGGGATTTTATGACTCTTGTTGAAAGCGTCTGTACTGATATTTTTATGCATGGAAACTCATTTCCTTGTGACGGGGGCCATTTATTTAGATTCTAGTCTATACTCAATCCCATTCTTCTTCCACAAAGTCTCGGGACTTCCGTGGTGCTCTCTGCCCTTGCAGAACTGCTTTTGCACATAAAATTGGATTTTTCTTCTTAGTAATTGATTTATTCATAATTCTGTAATTATTTTCCATATGCAGTTTCTGTCTCCCTGGATATTTTTAAAGTTTACTCGTGGAAGCAACCATGCATTGCTAGACCTGTTGGATCTCTTACAGAACTAAAGTTCTCATTAAGTACATGAAAAAGTTGCATTGGTCAGCGTGATAGGTTCTAGACCAAGGTGTCAGACAGATCACCTGCTTTAGCCAGGGCTTTTTGACCTCAGGCATGAGAAACCACTTCTAGCTTATTTAAATGAATGTGAAGATGCTGCCTGGATCTTCTGTAAAGTTGTGCTGGTCTATCAGAAAATTTAAGGAACAGAGAAAACCACAGTTGTGGAAGCAGCAGAATCCAGGACAGCCTGAGGTCTCCACGTGACTGTTATCAGTGGGCAGACCTCGTGGTTTTTGTGGTATTGCTTCACAATTCAACATCTAGAGCTGAATTCAGGTCTTATGCTGTCGTGTTTGGACAGGGAAGGGTGGACTCTCTTGGATTAGTGGTGTTTACAAGCCTGGGGCCAATGAGTGGCTCTTCTTTCTGTATGATGCCTCAGACTAGCAGAGGCATCTAGGCATCTAGCAAAGACACCCATGGGGTGTCTTTCCTTCCATTTCACTGCTGCTGCTTCCACATTTCTTCACCCAAGCAGACAGGCACATGCTCTCTGATGCTCCACCCCACATTTATTTATAGTTCATCTGGGGCACTTGTGCACTTACAGATTCTGTTCTATGCTTTTATAACCTGTAGCAGCGACTGGATTTCTATGTGGGTAAAAGGAAGGAACAATAATGCAGTATTAATGCTAGCTCTATGAGTGATATTAACTTGGGGGGGGGACTTTATGCCTTTTATCCTGACTCAAGGGGAGACAGAGGAACTACTGGGTTTGTACTTCCTGTGCCATCTGCCCTTCATCCCTCGGCTAATTCAAAGTTATATCCTTTCTTTGTAATTAACCATAACCATAAATGTTAATGGATTTCCATGAGTTTTGTGAGTACTTCCAGAGAATTATTTATTATAAGCATGGCCTTGGGAATCCTCAAACTTGCAATTAGTGTCAGAAGGGAGGGTAGTCTTACAAACCAACTTTGCAGTTCCCTGAACTCCCAAGAAGTTGGCTTAAGTCCTCCCAAGAAGGCACCTAAGCTACTGATTCCTCTTAGCTATCACGTCAGTTATTTGGAGAAAGTAATTATGAATTCAATTTTGGTACTATTCACGACAGCCTTCACTCCTCCCCTAATTTTTTGTTTTCCAAATTTATTAAAGTAAACGTGTTTGTTAAACTAGCCACTTAGGACTATAATATCTAAAAACGCCTTTTCTTTTTAACTATGGTGTTACCAAGTTTTTTTTTTTTTTTTAAATAACTAAAGAAAACGGAAAAAAAAATTGTCACATTGGTTAAAGTTCAAGGAGTAGAAAAAAATTATCTGTGGGAAAATAAATCCCCTGTATTTCTCCTCTGATCTTTTAGTTGTTAAAACAAGAATTGCTTTCTTCCTTTTAATTCAATATTTATGCATTTGTTAATGTTAAAGAATCTCTTTTAGAGTGATTGACGCCCTTAAGGTTTTATTGTTTGTCAGTGAAATTTCAAGCCACACATTAACAGTTTCAGCTTCTCTGTTTCCTTATCTGTAATTAGCAGGCCCCACTCAATTTGTCTCTAATATCTATTTAAATTACATTTTTATTATTCTTTTTTTATGCCTGTCAATTACCACATTTTTATACTCTTTCTTTCTTTCTTTCTTTCTTTCGTTCTTTCTTTCAAGACACAGGGTCTCACTACGTTGCCCTTGGTAGAGTGCTGTAGCATCACAGCTCACAGTAACCTCATAGACTCTTAGGCTTAAGTGATTCTCTTGCCTCAGCCTCCCAAGTAGCTGGGACTATAGGCGCCCAACACAACACCTGGCTATTTTTAAGACTTTTTGATTTGGTGCCTTTTAAGAAATTATTTGCCCTTTCCTTACCAAATCAATTAAACTATGGGTTTGTTATTGAATGCCCACGATATGTGAAGCTCCACTTAATATTTTGGGGGTCACATTTTGTAAAAATCCAGGCCTTTGTTACCAAGTCTTTAGATTTGAGGTGTGTGTATGTTTGCTAGTCTTCAGAAATGACCTTTAAATTTCAGACTCCCCCCACAACATTCTGTAATGTGATCTTAATTTAATAACTGGATGGAATTAAACACACATCCCTAAAACTCACCACAAAGATCGATGTAATAATATCTACAGAAGGTCTATGTAATACATAATGTTACAGAATAAATTAGACTGAATGAACTGTGTGATAGCAGATAGTAGCACACACAACGTATGTATCAAGAGCAATTAAAATACAGATGATCTAAAGGAATTTGACCATTAGCAAAAGCCCAGTTGGAAAGTACCTTTAATTTTCATTGATAAATCTTGAATCTACAGAAAATCCTAAAATAGTAGCTTTAGAAATAAATTGTTTAAATAAACTGGCTTGAGACAGACCATGAACTTAATTAAAAAACTGTATCTTAGTTAAGTTCTCACCAGTACTTTAAACCCTCTTAACAGACATAAATAGGAATTATAATGCTGTAGTAATGTATATTAAGAGAACCATAGATTTTTATAATTCTCTAATTAATAGATTTCTATATCTTGTTGGTAGACTTTTTTCTCTTTCATTATGAAAAGGTGTTATGTTAATAGAGGTTTCTTACATTTTAACAATGATAGTAGTGGATATATTCTGAGCAGCATGTACACACCAGGTAAACATTGTTTTATATTTTGATCATTTAATTCTACACAAAAACATAATGTAAAGGTTCTATTATTATCCCTATTTTACTATAAGAGAAATAAATTAGTCCCAAGAGAGCTTAAATAACAGGTTTGAGAGGAAAATGCAGCCTGTGGTAGGGGGAGGTGAGGGGTGATCCCAGTTAGACTCCAAAACTTTCACTATTGGAAACCTTAGAGCAGAAATAAACTGGATGGTCATGTCTGTAAATAGGGTCATGATTCAGCTACAGACGCTATGCCCCGTAAGTTAAATCACAGCTAGTTCATGGCAAAATAGGAACCAGGTCTCCTGCCCTCTTTTTAAGGGTGTTTTAATAGCATGTTATTTTCTGTCCACCTGTTGTTAGTTCATAATAATCCCAGCCTCAAAACTTTCAAGCTGAAGACACACGAGACAGCCTTACAAGTTGTAATCCCCTGTGATTTCTGATGCAAAAGTCATCAAATCATTCGTCTAAGAGAGAAAAAAATCCCATGGCTCTGAATATTTAGATTCTTCTAAGCAAATTAATAGTTCACAGAATTGAATGCTTTACCCTAAAACAGTTAGAAAAATTCACACCTGAGCTCCTTTAGATCTGGACGGCTTGAACCATAACTTGCATCCGCAGTGAGGGTGAAGTGCATGATTTCCGTGGAAAGTACAGAGCGCGAACGAGCTTTAATACAGCGTGGTGCTTCAGGGATCTGTTTTTTTTTCTCTTGTTCTCTTATTGTTAACTGATAAATCCAAACCTAAGAAGGTGTGTTACCTGTTTGGCTATTGGTCTCAGAGTTTCCAATCACATTCCTTTTCAAAACTCTCTACTGTAGTTCTCTTTATGGCAGAAAGAGGTAGCCTCATGCCATGTGCAGGGTAGAGCGGCCTTTCAAAAGTGAGGGTGCTTTAAAGTAATAGACTTTTGTTTATTTTAATTTTAAAATAATGTTCTACATCTTTTATTCTTTAGTAAAATTACAATTACAGTTGTCATGGCAGAGGTGTGTACCGTGTTTTAGTCTTTATTTGGGGAGTCGTTGTCACTAGGTAATCAGTTCTTAGCTTAATGGAAACTCCAGTTTAATGTGCACAGGTGGAGACTATGTGATTCTTGGAACACATAAAATTAAACAAACAGGTTTCTTGCCACAGAACTTCTCAGGATGTTTGGCATATAGACTTCTCAGTTACAAAGAAGAGGCGCCTACGCAGCCTTTCCAACATATATTGGACCATGTAAACAATTTTCGTGCAAAGAACACATTTTGGGAAAAGGCTATTCTAATGCATAGCTTTGTCTCTATTTTATTATATAGATTGTTTCTTAAAATAGTCTTTTCATTGAAAATTAGGTACTGTAAGCATTCTATTGTGATACCAAAAGAGATTTATATTTGGATCATTTTTTCTAAACCCCATCATACAATTTTGCCTGCTTTTAAAAAAGTACTATATCTCGTTTTTAAATTTTCAGATGAATATGAGAGTACAAATGGTTAGGTTACGTTTTTACCTTTGTTAGGTAAAGTTTGAGTTGTATCTGAGCCCTTCACCCAGGAGGTGTGCCGCATACCATTACATTGTGCTTGTTATTCGAATAAAGATTTTATGAGGTTGTCTCAGCGTTTGGAAATGATGTCAGTAGGTCACCCGTCTAAACGTAGAAGCAGTCGCCCCCTGGCTTCTGGTGCCTGCTGTTGGTGGGACTCCACCTTTCTAGTCATGGCACCTTTTTTAGCTCAATTCCTTGTTTATTAAAAATAAAAGCCTTTCCTATCTACTGCCCACTGTTTTGAATATGAAATTACATAATTAAATTTACAGTGTAATCTAAGAAATAACGATGGTAATGTAAGATACTGTCGCCATTGAATTATCAGTATCATCGTTCTATGACTGTTCTTATTCCCATCTAATTCTCTGTAAGTGTTGGACAGAGTTGATGGAGATTTATCATCGTTGCTGAAGACGATTTGAAGTAAAGAATGATTATTTGAATAAAGTACGAATTTTTCCGAGTAACTTCTTCCCGACCGTCTCTTGGAGCAGACTCCCTCTCTGTGTTGATGCCGGTTGGACAGCTTTCATTTGTTTTTCCTCATTTGCTCTCAGCTATCACAACTACCACTCCCACGGGGGCCGTTCTTTGTCTTATAATTTATTTTTATGTGAGAAGACAAAACTCTTTTTAGTTTAATGCATTTTTTTTTCCTTCAAGTTTCCTGTGAGTGGCATTTATGAGCAATTTCAGATTTATTCTGTCGTAATGGCATTTTAAAACGGTTATCCTTAGGCATTATGATGGATTTAGAATAAAGCTAGCTAAAAATTTTATCTCTATAGTGAAAAAGCAAGCTCCTAAATGTCTTTAAACATAGTCCATCTTTCAGAGACCTTTCCATTTGGAGATCAGTATGTCTCCCGCCCGAGTGTATTGAACAACAGCAATTCATGGCATTTACTCAGCATCGTGTGTTTTCAAAGCAGCGCAGTTCCCCACCCAACAATCTCAGCGCTGAGGAGCAGATACGGCCTGACCACCACCTCATCCGGCACTCGTGCCCCAGATCGCCTTCTGTGCTCACATCACTGAGCCTTTGTTTGATTAAAAGTCATCACTGAGACAAAAGAAAGGCCAGAGACAAGCTCCTTTCCCCACTCACTTGTCCTTTACTTGCTCACGAGTGGGCTAGTCCATCACCGTTTCAGTGAGAGCTGCTTCCCCAGCTCTTCAGAGGGGGTTGCCTGGGCCATAACTACAATGACAAGATACTCTTTCAAGGTCCTTTTCAGGAAGTTTCTGTACTTACCCTTGAAGGTCCAATTCAGATGTTATTTCATAACTAAAATGTTCCACAAAACCTCTTTATCTGTGTTTCTGTCTCACCATTATTTATTTAATTTCCCCTCCCTGTATTCTCACACAATTTTAGACGTATTTCGGTTTTAGCTCTTGCATGAGTTTGGTGCAGCTCCCTCTGGTACAGAAGCATTTCTGTGGCCTGTGACATCTTGTGCGTTCATCTATTTATCGTCATCCATTAGCACAGTGTCTGGAGTTTGTAGTAACTGAAGAACCTTTAATTTGTTGGCTACTCACGGTGAGCCCTCACCTCGCCTCTCCCCTTTGTTCTGATGGATGTGAAGAGCAGCAGACAGGATCCAATCAGATAGGTTCAGGAGGTCTCCCTGGAGGCGTGACCGCTTTAGCTAAATTCTGGGAATGATGAGGTGTTACTTTAGTGGAGTGGGTGGGAAACAGTGTGAAAGTGCCACGGCAAGGAACAGTGCACCACACCTCACAGTGGATAGGCCGCCCTCCTCTTTGTCCTCAACTCACTTGCATGGCCATGTTCAAGGTGCCTGCTGTTGTCCTTGGTGTCACACAGACTTTGTCTCCTATAATAATCTCCATGGTCATACAAATGTAGAAATTAATCATCATTACATTTTTTTTTCAGAAAGACTAGAAACTTTCTCAAGTTCACAGAGCAGTAAGTGAGGTAGTCAGGACTGAACTTTGTGACAGGAGGATGGTGTCTGTGTGTACTGCTAGGGCCACCTGGATCCACCTGGAGGCTGCCTGCTCTCGGGACGCCTGCTGACTATGTCAGCTCTCTTTTCTCCTTTGTCTATGAGCCTGTGAGTGGTGAGAAGCCCAGAGGCTACATTCAGTGGAACTTTTCAGTTCTGTGATTCTGTCCTGAAAGACCTCCTATAGAAGGAGTCCCCATTAGCTGCAAATGGAGCTGTGATCACAGGAGGAAGGAGGACAGGAGCAGAGACCATTATCCTCTCTTCTAAGATGTCTAAAGCAGACCATGACAGCTTTCATGTTCTCACTTCTTGCTTTGAGCTCTACACCTTGAAGGCTACCTTTCTTCTCTGGTCCTCAAAATGGTTTTATTCTCAGAATTATAAAAGGCAATGCTATTAGTGCATGCTCATGCTGTTTAAGGAAGCAAAAACTTTTTCAATTTTGAATACAATTACTTAGGGGGTGTTTAATTTAAAACAAGGCAGATTGAGCTCTATTGCTTGAGGCTAAAGACATGATATATTCCTTACAGCGCTTTGGACCACTGTGCTGGCTCATTGCCGAGTCAGCTGGAGCCATTTGAGAGCTGCAATATACCCAATACAGAGGTATTTGCAATTTACATCAATCAAAGAAATCAATGACATTTGCAAAGCCCTGTGGCTTTTTGAAAACTGAGAAGTCACCTAAAATTTCAGCAGTGGCTTCCTGGATTGTAAAGATTCATTCCACCTTCTATCCCAAACTTACTATATCATAAAATTAATGCAAGGGACATTCAATTAATATTAGAAGGACATAGAAGTGTGCATGTGGGTGTCTGTGTGTGCTTATATGTCATTTGGGGTGTGGAATATTCACTTGGGGATTGAGAAAATACATTCTAAGTTTTATATCTACTTTTCCCTTCTTTGCCCCTCTCTATACACACACATATATACACATATTATATATATGTATTTATATATACATACATGTATTTTACTTTTCTAGATCATTTTAGATTCACAGAAAAATTGAGCAGAAAGTACAGAGATTTCTCATGTATCTCCTGCTACACAGGAGACAGCCTCCTCCTTATCACCTTTCCCCACCAGAGTGAGGCATTGTTATGACTAAAGAACATACTTTGACTGATACATCACTCTCAGCTAAAGCCCTGGGGGCCACTCTTGGTGCTGTGTACCCAGTGGGCGTCATTTCACTGCCCTAAATGTCCTCTGCACAGCCTATTCTGCCCTTGCTCCCTGCTAGCCACTGGTGACCACTTATCTTTTTACTGTCTTCTAGTTTTTCCTTCTCTGGAATGAATGCCATTTAGTTGAAATCATGCAATATGAAGCCTTATACATCTATTATGCATTATTCAGTGCTGAAAGGATATGAGCTAGCAAGCCATGGAAAGACACAGGGGAAATTTTAAAGGCATAACTACTGAGTGGAAGAACCCACTCTGGAAGGGGACATTCTGCTTAATTCCAACTAGAGCCTCGTGCCACAGACAGATGTTGTGTTCTGTGATGGGCTGATGTACAACAGTGGTCCTATAAGATCACAATATCGTATTTGTACTCTACTTTCCTGTGAGCAGATACCCAGATACCATTGTGTTATAATTCTCTGCAGTATTCAGGAGAGTAACTGCTGTGCGGGTTTGTAGTCAGGCAGCAGGAGGCTATAGAACCCCCTGTAGCATCAGTGTGCAGTGGGCTGTACCACCCAGGTTTGTGTTAGTACACCGAGGTTTACCCAGTGACAAACTTGACTGATGACACATTTCTTAGAACCCATCCCTGCCTGTCACTCACTGATACGTGACTGTGGATGACTTTGACTTATTTTCATTCTCACCAGTTGCTTCCATGACCTTGAGTAGGGTATATTTATTCACTTAGTAGCCTGATTCATCTTACATAGTGTTTGTTAAAATTTTATTATAAAAGATTATATGCTTTCTTTATCTTGCCCTATAAACATCCTTTTTTAGATTGCAAAAGTCTAGGATAGAGGACATGGCAATGGCAATCCACAAAACTTTGGATACATCGAAACTTGTGAAGTCGTTAGCAAGTGATTTCACTCTGGTCTTAGAAGACTTTGTCAGGTCCCTTTATAACTGAGGGTCTTGGACTGGAAAACACAATAGGACAAACATGATCTGGAGTATTAAATGTGTACCCTGGTCACCTTCATGGCTAGGAAGCTAATCATTGGCATTAAAATATTCTATTAAGTACCATAAGCTTTGTGGCATTAATCTGGAAATTTTAAGTGTGATTAGATTAACAGAGGCTACCCTGGATGAGACAAAATATGATGGAGTTTCAAGAATATATACAGGCTACCTATGAAATTAAAGAAATAATAACATGGATTATAAAAGGTCTGTTTGATAAAAAATAAGACAAATGAATATTTCAGATAGTGACAAGTGAAGAGTGAGACGTAAAAGGTTTTTAGATGGGGTGGAAAAAATAATTATTTTTCATATATCAATGAAAGTTTTAGAGAATTGTTGGATTTCAGAAATGATTTAACAAAAGCATAATAAAGTATAAAGCACAAAATATGTGAGATCTATTTGCTGTGATGATTAGATTCCTAAAAGCTTAAGGTAGCAGACTGAGCTAGCCAACTTAGTGTTTGAGTTATGTGGGATATAACGAGAGAAAATAGAATTCAGAGAGCCAGCCAAGGAGTAAACCACTGAATGCTCTTACATAAATATTTTATGAGGGTTTAAATAAAGCAATTAAGGCTGCCCACTAAATATACGTTGTACTAGGGCAGTTTTATAGGCGATAAAATGAGTAAAAATTTTTACTGTATTTAAGAATTTCCATTTACTAATTCCTTACCCATTGTAAATGCTTTAATATCTCTATCCACTATCTTAAAAAAAAGCTGTGAACACAAAACTAAGAAAACGCCATGAAGGCTGTGTTAACCAGTTCGATGAAAATTTTTCAAATTGTATATAAAACCAGCACACTGTACCCCATGATTGCGTTAATGTACACAGCTATGATTTAATTAAAAAAAAAAAAAAAAAAAAAGAACTGTGCTGTTTCAGCTGTGGCCCTCCCAGCCACCTTCCCCCATTTGATGAATCCGCATTAAATCACTCAGAGTGGTTGACCCTTTGTCCCAGGCTTTTTCCGAAGCCCGGAGCCCTAAGCCCTTTGCTTGCCTTCAGGATAAGTCTCAGGTGCTGTTTTTTCTAAGCATAACTTCAGCAAGTCCTTGAGGTCTATTGTCTGTCTCTCTTTGTCCCTCTGTGTGTGTGTGTACGTATGTACTTAGACCTCATGGAGAATGTGTCAGGGAAGAAAACCTCTTATTCACTTTGTCTTTCATCATGTTTTTTAAAACATGAGAGCTAGGAGCTCTCAATTATCCTCAACTCTAAGGTCTGGGCATTTAAGCATATTTGAACCATTTCTTATAGTTATGGACCAGGCATTTAACACTTTTTTCATATATACAGGACTTGAACTTAGAATAAAGGATTCTTGGTTGGCAAGATTTAGTACACCATCTGTGCATTAATAAAAATAAACAAAATTTACTCTCTAATGCTCTTGAAATAATTAATTCAGAAAAAATTAATTGATGGAGTTACAATATGCTATATTTTTCAAAAATTACAGAGTAATTCTCATAGCAAAGAAATATTTTTTAAAAATAGTTGTTGATGCCTTAACTTAGGGATTAAACACCTGGAATTTCCTCCATCGTCAGAGTTCTTGAATTCTTCTTGAATTCTCCTTGCCCTGCTTCTTTTGCTTTCCACATTTTTACCTGTTGCCAGAAGAAAATAGCAGATAGGGCACTACGTGGCACATACATGATCATCAGAGGCTGAGATGATGGCCTTGGAAGACACTCCTAAAGAGGGTCATTGAACTGATGATGTACAGGGAGTCCCCAGCTCCAGTGGAAACTGTGATTTCATGTGTCTCTGAATGTCTGTGTTGAGCTTCTTAGCTTACAGCTCTAGAAAGCTTAAGGATGGGGAAGGCTCTTTCAACCTTGTGAAGAAATTATATGCATAAGTGGAACCCCTATTTCTCCATAGTTTGGTATAAGCACATCTGCTGAATTATTAGGGATTAAGACTCTAGGGCAGCAGTTTTTAACCTGTGGGTCATGATCCACAGGAACTATATTAAAGGGCTGCAGCATTAGGAAGGTTGAGAAAGACTGCTCTAGGGAGAGGTGATCTCAGCAGTCATCAAAATGCAGAGAAACAAGATTGCCTTCCTGGAGTATTTTCCTCACATTAAGTATTTATAGCACCAATGTCTTAATTTAATAAAAGGGAGGCTAAACACCCTGGGGTTCCTACTTAAGGAAACTGAAACTTAACTCTCAATTTAAAAGAAAATAAAAATTAAGGTTGGCCAATTGCAGGAAGACAAGTAGGCATTAGTTATATTGTCTTGACTTCCCTGGTGGTTATTCCAAATAAAACAAGTGATTTATTTGATAAATTTTTACCAATTCAGTAATTTCTTTCCTCTGTTTCTGCATCAAAGCTTCCCCCTGACTGCCTTCAGCAGAGCCCTGAACCACTCCAGGTTGGAGCTGCCCAGTTCATGAACTGCTGTCTGCTCAAACAAACTCTTAAATTTTAATATGTCAGCGTTTGTCTTTTCACAAATGCTCACACACTTCATATCACAGCATCTACCTACCTGCAGCTTTTCTCTTTCTTTCTTACCTGGGATGAACAGTGGCTGAGAGTGGGGCATCTGGTCCCATCAGAACATTAATTACCTGTGTGGTTGAAGCAAAGGTACCACAGATGTAAAAAGACATGCTCTTCATGACCTTTGAGAGAATTTACAGCTTGAAAAGTGTTTAATTCCATGCATTTCTGATCTTTGGATATGTCTACACTTTATAATCTCTGTGAGGTCATAGCTTCTATCTGCCATAACCAGTAAAACACTGCTGGCTGTGACTTGGGCACTTGAGACCCTAAACTCCTTCAAAGGAGATCAAGAATTAAAGATATACTTCTGCCACAGATTTAGGACCCCACATCATCTCCTTGCTTCGTGATGAACTGTTGGTGCATGGGGTAGGGTTAACTCTGAAGCTGTATGGGTGAGACCAAGCTTCTTCAGACTCAGAAAGATTGTCAAAACTAGAGGTTTTGAGCTTTGTGAGTTGTATCTCTATACAGATAAAGTGTAGAAAAGAGTAGTGGAATTCTAATGAATTTGCACAAGTTCTTACTAGGCAACAGAGAAAACACACCCTCATCCTAAACAAAAGCCCTCCTAAAAATAAGAAAATTCATTATAAAACTCACAGATGATTGATCTAGGATGACCCATTGCTCACCTGATAATCACCTCATTTTATTTTATTTAATTGTGGAGGATATAATGAACAATTATTTTCTGATGAATGTCAAGTAGGATTGGATTTCTTGTTAAGGGGTTTTTATTGACAGTGAAGCTGTTATTTTCCTTGAGATCAGGGTTGTATGTTCTCTTTCTTACATTGAGCATCTGAACTTCATTAGTTGAAACCCCTTCTCCCAGAGTTATGGTCAGGTATGTAAGTAGTATAAAAGGTATATTTTTAGCAAAGGAATCCAGAATGTGTTACTGCTAATCTTCTGAGCCATCAGTGTTATTCATATGATAAAATGTTAATGTTTCTCTTCTAATTTAAGCGCATTTCTGAACATACCTCAAAGCCAAGGCATGCTGGGTTGAAATGAGGAATGTGATTAGATTGGATTTTAATAGAACATAACATTGATGGAATTAAGATTGACCTCATTATGACTCTCAATTCTACACTAGATCTTTGCTTTAGGCATTAAAGAGCATATGGTAATAACTTTTTTTTATAAAACTTTGTTGTTAAAGATTTAGTGAAAAGATTATCTAAAATACTTTTTATCAAATATCTTATTTAAATAAGTGGAATTCTTTAAAGCAGTCACCGAGCTGATGAAATTAAAGTTAGAAAAATCTATTAGGTTATCTTACTTCTCCCAGAAAAGGATTACTTCAGAGGAAAGGGGGCAGGAAAATGAAAATGATGGAAACAATTATAATATTAATATTATAGATGAGAGGGAAATGGATATATTGAATTGGTTTTAGAGAAGTCAAATGGAATAAATTATTCTTTAAGAAATCCCTTAACCCCTTTCTTATATATTAACTTTAAATGTCCAAGGTATTTACAATTAAATCATAGGTTATTTTTAAACCTAAGTGATCCTTCCCCCATGCGCTCTAAAGAAGATAATAAACCTAAGTGGTTGGTTTATTTGTTTGTTTGTTTTTCCTTTGGCCCGGGCCTGGGTTTGAACCCGCCACCTCTGGCATATGGGGAGTAGTTTGAGCCATAGGTGCCACCCTAAACCTAAGTGATTTTAAGGGTGTTTTGTTACAAATAAGCACCTGAAATTCAAATTTTGATTGAAAATTTATAAAGCAAATTATTTGCTTATGCTACCGTAACATGCCTTGCCTTTTTTGTGTTGAATTCTCAACACAGAACTCTGTTTAATCACACATGTATAATATTTTCAGTGTGTTACGTAATATGCACACATACTAAAATGGCATTAAGTTGGGTTTTATGTTCAACTCCAAGTGGGGAATCCCTCTGTGATCTAATAATTTGTTTCTCTGATGGAGAAGTTAGTGTAGAAGAGTATAGGGTTATTAAGGAATAACCAAATGCTTTACTGATAAATTAACATAAATTGACTTTTTCGTTCCTGGACAGAGTTTCAGGTCCTCTTGTGACCATCGCTGTACACAGTGCGCCTCATTCCCAAGGTCACTGCTTCATGCAGAGCACAGAATAGGTGACTCCAGCAAATCGATCTCACCACTTCCCTTATGATGGGAGAGATTTATTATGTCTTCACCTGATATAGTTACTATGAAGTTCTTCTGGCTGAATGCCTCTTTTTTTATTTTATGTATGAGAGGAGAAAAATATATTTCCATCAATTTTTCAACCTATACATGTTTTGCTTCAACAATCTGTGCTACCAGGAGGTGGGAAACCTGAGCAGTTGCTAGATGGTGCATTTCGTGCAGGGAGCCACAAAGGACAGAACAGACAGTTCTGAAGAGGGGGGCATTGAGAAAGTGAAGCCAGGTCAGCAAAACAAAAGTAAGAGGAGGCCTGGAGCAAATTAATCAACACCAAACCCATACAGAGTCTGGAGAGCAAGTTGCTTGCTGTACCTTTAACTCTTGATAAATGAATTCATTTTGAATTTTATTAGGATGGAAGAATTCAATGTAAGCTGATTGTAGATGCAAAATAAGTCACTCAAATTTGTAAGGTAGACTACACTTTATAAGAAAATATTTATTTTGAGAGAAATTAATAGTAAAATCTGAACATTTTGCTAAGTGTTTTACAGTGTAGAGACCATCAACTAAAACATTGTAAGATCTGAAAAGTGCAGAAAAGTGACAGATTTTTCTTTTACTTGGAATAGAACTTTGTCTGCCTTTATTTAAACAGATATGATTCTATCGGTACTAAAATGGAAAGTTCATATATGATAAGATCACATTTTAGAACTTAATTCTAAACTTCTTAACCCAGAAACTTCAAGAATTTTTAATGCAAAACTAACGTTGATGAACAAGAGACATAATATTACAAACCCAATGCTTGTTTTTTTTACTGTCAACCTATCTCAGTTTGTAAGATGTTTTCTTTTAGCAGAATTAGCTTTTGTAGAAATTACTTGCCCTGGTAACCATCGCGTTGATCTCACAGTAAAGACCATTGACATGCTCATTCAGTGGTCTTCACATCTCTTGGTATAAAGCAGCTGCAAAATTATCAGTAGCATATTCCAGAACTTAAAAGCTCGTCTTTGTGACACCCACTTCATCTTTTCAAAACCAGTAACAGGTTGTCGTTGGAGATTCTCTTTTGAGTACGACATAGACACAGAACGTAACTAGTGCATGAAACTACCAGGCACAGGGAAAGACAGCAGCTGGTGAGGTGGAATTTGCTGAGATGTATGTTTTGCATAGTAGGACTTACTGATATCATAAAACTAAGAAAGTATCTTTGGTGTTTTTAAAGACTTCAGCAGAAAGTTGAAGATTTGAGGAATGTTGTGGAAGGTTTCATTGCTTCTTTCAGTAAACGGCTGGGACAACAGCAAAGAGAGGATTTGGGAAATAAATGGTTGGCCACAGAGACGGCGTTCCATGACTGGGGGGAAATTTCAGCCTTGCCTAAGACATAGGTGGTCTCTGGGTAGAGATAAAAAAAACGACAGATTTTTTGGTTTTGTTGTTTTCATTTTTTACGCACAGAACAGTAAGACGCAGTAAGTCTGTAGTCTTTTTTTTTTTTTTTTTTTTTTTTAAATAGACTGGGCTGCATTGGGAGGTAGAATTTTTTTTACTTCTGGGGAATGTTGGCCCCAGTGAATGACTTCTTACTGAAAGAACTTGTGAGATGGTTCAAAGCATAAGTGAATTTTAAATTTCCTTATCTGTTTATTTTTGTACCTCAAAAATATTTTTGTAATGGTGTAATTTTTTTAAATACCAGATAATCTAATTGGGATCTTAAGATATAAATATAAATTTCTCTCATTAGAAAAGAATTAAGTTATCGCTACCATATTTTGAGACAAATACACAGAAATTAAATTTACAGAATTAAAAAACACTTTTTTTTTTTTTTTTTTTTTTCTTAAACAACACATCTTTTAAGATTTGGCATTGCTATAAAGGGCTATTTCATGTGACCCCACACTGGGAAGCGTGATAAGACAGGTCAGTTCTACTGCCCAACGTGGAGGAAAAAACCTGGAGAATAACCTGGCACCAAAGGTGGGGGGGAGCCGGGGCTGAGTCTCCGGGAGGAGGGATAACGGGCGAGGACGTGCATTTCCAGACAGTGGAGAAGCAACCACGTGTGTGTCAGACCCAGAGTTCAGGCTTTCATGAAACTGAATACACTCAGACATGACTGTTGTCACAGCAATGCAAGTTCAACCTGACATTTTATGTCAACCTGTTCTGTATTTACAATGTGGGGCCACCTTGATTTTATAGTCGAAATTCATAGAGGATAGGAATTGTCACCAAGTTTTCTGATATGTATTCTATAAAATTGAAGGATCTTTGATCTGGAATTGGGTTGTGATATTCCTAAAACATAATTAGTAAGAGTTATCTGAATTACCATATTTAGATTTTTTAAACACAATTAAATGACTCAAAATACTATGTTCTGTAATTTGTCTTTGAATTCTCACTTTTTAATAATTTCAAGCAAAACCAAGTTTATATGGAATATATTATAGCTTCAAGTTTCTCCTTATGATGTTTAAAATGAACACCTCACACTGAATAGGTAAGGTTTTTAAGTGGTATATTGTTGTCATCAGGAAATAATTACTACAGGCATGAACACTTAGAGCTCTGTTCCTTCTGTCCTGTACAGCTGTGGGTTTATCTCCATCTTTAATGAATTGGACAGGTAACAGTTAGATCATATGACATCTGAGATCCTTCCAACTTGAAGTCTAATATTCTTTTATATCTATTTTTCTAGTTCAGATAAATATGAGGATACAAATGATTAGGTTACATTAGATTTTATATTTCCTTTCTTGAGGATCTGCAATAATTTTTTTGACTAAAATTTACTCTTTGCTATGTTAATAGGTCAATAGTTTAGAAAATAGTCAAGTATTACAAGAATGGAAAAGTAAGCATTCGGTATACTCAATACTAACAGAAAAGTAGTCGATGAACAACTGTACACACAAGAAGAAAAACACAAACTTAAGTAGGAAGGACGGGATTGCTGAGCTCTCACCTAACTGAAAGGGTTTGAGGCCGCCAGATGGGGGTTTGATTCCAGGAATGAAGAGGGTTCACACCAAGTTCCTGTCAGGAACTCTGGGAGGAGTGAACCTTGGTCTGTAATTATCATCGCAAAGCAGGAAAAAGTAGTTTAAAGTTACTTATCAGACATCACTAATAAGGGGGAACATGGAAAGTGTCAGAATGTCTCCAAATGTTTTTGCAAAACCACGGACCTTTAGCAAGACCAGTACCTTCCACATTATGAGAACTTTGGAATCCAGAGAATCTTTACTCCTTTAGGCCTGGTATTGCCACGCCTCACACGTACATTCTCCCTCAGAGGCCAGTTTTCATATGTCCTGCACGTACACAATTCACATGCCATTCTCATGACTCCCTAGGTCTCTCAAGGAGAGAACAAGTCTTACGCTAAAGATCAGGGATCCGTTTCCCTGAAACCTAATGGGTACAATGTAGAGGCACATGGCACATCTCCTGGATAGGGGGCTTAACTACAACTTGAACTTTACCTAAGAAATATAAACTATATAAGCTAGTGCCCATATATGAATCTGAAATTTAAAAAAAAAATAGTTTTGCATAAGATTGAGACATTATGCAAAATTGGGCCAGATTTTTCTTGCAACACATAGACAACCATCTTGAAAATGCACTTTTTAGGTTAGTTTTGTCGACCGTCGCTGGAGATGTTAGGTGAATGAATGTGTCTGTGTCAAGAACAACATTTCATCATCACTCCAGGAAAAGCTATTATGAACACATCCCCTGGAGCCCCACGCGACTCCCCCAAACTGAGGAAGCCCTTTTAGTCAGTATGGTCAGGGCCAGTAGTTGGCTGGTTAATGAACATATTGGTGTACAAAGAATCCAAAGTCCTTCATACACACATTATTTTAACTTGAGACATATAAATATACATTCAAGGACCCATCTTTTGATGATCAGGACTTTTTCTTTGACTATGGGTTTTTGACGCTTTGTGTTGTATTTTTATTATAAACCATATCCATCATCTATCTTTCCCATATGCAGATTCACCTTCTTGCAAAAGAAGTGAGATTGTTAAGATGCTTGCAAAGTATCAGCAAGAAATCCTTCTAGGATTTTATACTTTTTTTTCCATGCCTAATTCAGCTGTACTTCCAACTTTTCACCATTAGCAAATCTTCCCAAAACTTTCAAAACTTGGTTCTTTTAGACAGTCATATTTTATACATTTATATAATATATATTTTTTACTGTTTGGGATTCAATGAGGGTACAAAGAATGAGGTTACACGATTGCATTTGTTAGGTGAAGTCCCTCTTATAATGGTGTCTTGCCTCCAAGAGGTGTGCCATTCACCCATTCACTGCGCCTCCTGGCCCCTTCCCTTTTCCCCTCTCTCTCATTCCCCTAACCCCCACTCTATATTAGGTCATCTACTGCCTTCATGTTAGAATTGAACATGGGCTCTCCACAGACCTCAAGGCAATAAAGGTGGAACTCCAACAAAAACGTTCATTCTCACTCCAAGACATGGAAATTAAACAACCTTATGTTGAATGATAGTTGGGTTCAGGAAGAGATAAAGGTGGAAGTTGTTAAATTCCTCAAACACAACAACATTGAAGACGCAAGTTACCAAAACCTGTGGGATACAGCAAACGCAGTCCTAAGAAGGAAATTTATTGCATCAGATTCTTACATTCAAAAAACAGAGAGAGCACATCAACAAACTCACGAGCTATCTAATCCTAAACCCAGCAAAAGAAAAGAAAGTGATATAATATTTAACTAAATTTATATCATTATAACTAAAAGTACAGAGGACTAATGGATTTGAGCACAAGCACAACTGACTCATTGTGGGTGACAACTCAGCCAGGCACAGAAGCCCATGGTGCGAGCGCAGCCCCTGGTCCTGGTGTGAACATGCCATGGGTACCTGTCATTGTGTTGAAAGAAACAGTTTCTCCTTGGGGGCTTTTTGTGTTGTCAATGACGTAATTTGAATGAACAAGCAAATGCTCACGTCTGTTTTGTCCAGGCATTGTACTAAGTAAACAAGGAATATAAAGATGCATAAGACACAGTCACTGCAATTTAATAAAAGGAAAGTTAAAGCGGTGAGGCTCTCTGAACTCTCCTGCAGGCAACAGTCTTACCAACTCCTTCCCGTGGCTCTTTCTTGAAGGGGTATGAGTGCTGGTTGTGTTTTGTTCCCCGCCCCTGCCCCGAAGCTCAATGAGTAATAAGGCAGTATTAACATCCTGGTTTTGTTTCCTTTTGATTGCTTTTTGGTCAGCTTGAGCCTGAGAAAAATTTATGCACGGTGCTTAAAAGCACCAATTTATGCTGAAAGCTTTGGAATTATCGTGGAGCCGTCATGAAGCCACTGCAAATTGATGTTGCAGTCATTGAAATGCTGAAAATCAAACACATTGAATGACACTTGGTGCACAATGTCAAAACATGTTTGTATTATGCCTTTGAACACAAGCCTTAAAAGGACTGAGCCATTTGTGGGTTACAAGATTTTTACTAGATGTGTGCTTTCTATAAACTTGTCTTTGTATTTTATGAAACTAATACGTTCACCATTTCCTTCTTACCCATCCTTACAAAAGTTATGCCACATTCTTATTACCGTATATGCTCGAGTATAAGCCGAGTTTCTTCAGTGTGCCGAAAAACCCAAACTCGGCACAAATTTTGTGCCGAAAAAACTCGGCTTATACTCGAGTATATATGGTAAATTAATATTCAGTATTTTTGCAACTATATAAATATTGATCATAGTTAAGCCATTTAGTATTCTATGATTACATTTCTTTTCAGGCTTTGTGTGTGTGTGTGTGTGTGTGTGTGTGTGTAACCAGATCACTTTTCTCATTTGCTTAATTTCCTCTGTAGCTATCACTAACTCAGTGCAAACTTTCTGAGAGAACTTACAGACTCATTTCAACAAAGTCAAATCCTTGAGAGAATCTAGTGATTTTACTTTCGCTTTAAAGACGGCTCTTCTAGGGCTGCAGTCACTGCTAGTGTCTTGGTTTCCCTGGTGTCTGGGGGTCACCTGATTTCTGAATTTCATGCCGTCTTGTGTCTTACAGAAGACACTATTCGGTGGCTTCTTGAAAAAGACTGAGGAACAAATTCCTTGAAATCTTGACTATCTCACAAGGTCTACCTCACAGCCTCAGATATGATTGATTATATGAATGGTTACAGAATTCTAGGCTGGAAATTACTACTCCCCCAAATGGTGAGCAGAGTGACAACTTTCAGGTTCTTAAGCTCTTGTATCTGACTGGTTATTTTTGAAAGGTCTTATAATTTTTCCTTCCATCCATGTTCTAAAGTTTCATGACACTGTGTCCTAGGTGGGCCCTTCCATTCATTTGTGCTGTGTATTTGGCAGGCTCTGATATTGATAAATGATCTACTGTATGTATATTTCTGGTATCCTAGTTTCCATTCAGTTGTTTTATATTTAGTCTGAGAGATTTCTTCAAATGTTTTATTAGATGGTTTCTGAATAACCATTATTTTAATTTATAAATGTTTTTCCTCTTTTCTAAAAGTTTTTGTTTATACTTTCCTGATGAAATTACATAGGTGTGATATCTGAAATATCTTCTTTTATGTCTGAAAATATGCAAATATATATGCACTTACCTAGCTGCTTCTTGAATTGGACTGTTTTCTTCAAGGTTATTTTTATTTTTTTAATATTTGTTTAGTCTTTCATATTAGAGGTACTTGTCAAATGTAATCCTTGACTGTCCATTTATGTTTGAAAATGAAGTACACAGGCGGGGTGCCTGTTGCATGGTGGCTACGGCACACCAGCCACCTACACCAAAGTTGGTGGGTTCGAATCCAGCCTAGGCCAGCTAAACAACAAGGACAACTACAACAAAAAATAGCCAGGCTAAAATAGTTCCAGCTACTTGGGAGGCTGAGGCAAGAGAATTGCTTAAGCCAAAGAGTTTGAGGTTGCTGTGAGCTGTGACGCCATGGGCACTCTAACCAGGGTGACACAGTGTGACTCTGTCTCAAAGAAAATGAAGAACACAAATGGTTGGTGGGAATTAGTATGTGTGCCTGTCTGTTTGTATTTGTGTGTGTGGGTTTATGAATGTGTATGTCTGTGTGGGTGAGTGTGTGTGTGTGTGTGTGTGTGTGTGTGTGGATGTATGTGGGTGAGTGTGTGTGAACATGTGTGAGTATGTGTGAATGTGTATGTGTGTGTGTATGTGAGTGTATATGTGTATATATGTATGTGAATGTGTGTATGTGTGAGTGCATATGTATATGTGTATGTGAGCGTGTGTATATATGTGTGAGTGTGTGTATGCATGAGAGTGTATATGAGCATCTGTGAGTGTGTGAGTGTGCATATGTGTGTGAAAATGGTGCACAATGCAAGGGTGCATGTCGGATCTATCGGTATAGAGTATAAATGTCTTAACACAATAACTAAATGAGACGAGGTATATATTAACCAGTGTGATGTAAGTGCTCCTAATTCTATATGAAATCAGCACATTGTACCCCATAAATGCATTAGTGTATACATGATGTATGTGTTTATGTTTTAATTTAAAAAAAGAAAATTCATCTTTGGACAAATGACTGTGGATTAGCTATTGTTTGTTTTTCAATGGCTGATATCCAGGTATCAGTGAAAATCTGCAGGTCTTTTTTCTTGGGCCACGTGGCCACCTGGTTTCCCAGGAAAGAATTCTGTACCTTCAGTCAACACGGATGGCAATTTGTCCTGTTTTCTGTGTGTACTCCATGCCGCCCTTAGCTGCTGTGCCCTCTCTCCAGAGAGTAAACTTCACATGGGGAAAGAGCCGTCAGCCATCTGAGTGGACCAGAGCATTTGCTGGTCTGTCTCCTTATATGAACTTAAAATCAGCCCTCCTTTTTCCAGCCTCACCCTGCACCCTGGACTTCAGAGGTCTCTGGTAGCTAACTCCTCAGCCTGGTGGGGTTGGTGTGTATAAAGCTGGTTTATATCCTCTTGGTAAATCCACTTTCCTCTGTGGGTGGTGAAGGTTCTCAGTCTGGCTGACCCAGTGACCCTCTGTCCTCTTCCCCTTTCCAGAACGTGGTCGTGTCTCATCTCCTACCCGCTGTACACCTCCGTGCTCATCCTTGACTTCTTTCTTCCAATTTTAGTGAGATTTGGGGAGGGAATGGGATAAAAATTTTAAGGGTTCCTTTTCTCATTAGTAAGAAGAAATTGCTCAATATTTGCTTTTTAAATGCACAATACGCTGTATAGTAAACAGTTATTGATTTATCAGTTCTGACCTTTGGCTAATAGTATTTTAACTTTGGAGATTACATTTATAATCTCTAGGATTATTTATAATTTATTTTTGTAATGTGAAAAATAAAGTCTGAGCTCCCATGAGATGAATAGTTAATTTTCACCCTGTTGTTCTTGAATGTTGCCTTTCACATTATGTTCCTAAATGTCTCTTATCTCTTCTATAATAAAAAGTTTTAATGCACATCTGACTCCCCGTTATGTTACAGGTGTTTACATCTAATGCTGTTTTCTTTATCTGCCTTAGTTTATAAAATATTCCCTTTAGCAGAGATTAGAAGTACTTTATTACTTATTGTCTAAGTCAATGAAATTTCATACAGGTAAATATTCCAGTTATAATATATTCATTTCTTTTGGAGATAAAATGTATTAAGGGTACTTTTTAAAAAATAATATCTGAAATATAAATCTGTGTTTAGAAGTTTATGATGCCTTCAAGTACACAACATTGTCAGTGGAAAAATAATGCTGTAAGTTTTTTACGTTGCTAATAAAATGAAACCATTAGGTGAGAATACATTAAAAATGGTAGTTGAAGTTAAAAAGCCACTAAATGGTGATTGTTTTCAAATAACAAAAAACATAATATTTACCCAGCATTCATTAAAACAACAATTCCAGATGAAAATTTTATTTAATGTGGCAAATAAATGCCATTTATATTCTTCAATGGAATAGATTACTAGAAAAATAAATGACTCTGCCACCATGAACCATCTTGCCACTTTTTTTAACCAGTTAGATTTTGGCTTAAGCTAAGATCGATTGATGATTAATTGCTGCTTAATCTATACTGTGATTGGTGAGTAAATTGAGGGTTTTCTTTGTTTCTTCAGTGTGTGTGAGTGTAGCTGAGCTGGCTGAATACAGAAATTGCTGGAGGACTCCTGCAGCAATTTGTAGTAACAAACAGTAAAGAACCAAAGGCAGGGTGAGGTTTTAAATAATGCCTCCCGGAATCCACCTGCTGATTCCTTGAACCTGTGAATACGTTACCTCCTATGACAAAGGGGACTTGTAGGTGTGATCAAATTAAGGCTCTGGAGAGGAGAGGCGTGTCCTGAATTTTCCAGGTGGGCCCAATGACGTGATCACATCTGTCTTTGTAAGAGTGGCAGAAGAAGGTCAGACTACAGAAGTGGACAGGGATGTGGTGATGGAAGCAAAGAGAAATGTAAAGATGCTGTGCTGCCAGCTTGAGAGCTACAGACAAAGAAAGAGGCCGGGAGAAATACGGAAGTGCAGCTCTGGAAGCAGGAAAAGGCCAGGAAAAGGATGTTCTTCGTGAATTCCAGAGAGAAAATAGTCCTTCCATCAGTTGGATTTTAGCTCAGTGAAACTGATTTCAGACTTACAGCTTTCAGAACTAGAAGAGAATAAATTTGTGTTAAGTGTAATTTTTTTCTTTTTTTGAGACAGTCTCATTATGTCCCCCTGGGTGGAGTGCTGTGGCATCACAGTTCACAGCAACCTCAGACTCTTGGGCTTAAAGTGATTCTCTTACCTTAGCCTCCCAAGTAGCTGGGACTACAGGCACCCACCACAAGGCCTGGGTATGTTTTGGTTGTAGTTGTCATTGTTTGGCAGGCTTGGGCTGGGTTCCAACCCTCCAGCTCTGGTGTATGTGACTGGCACCCTGGCTGCTGAGCTGCAGGTGCCCAGCCTAAGTGTAATTTGTTATAGCAACAATAGAAAACTAACACAGCCAGTTACCCCAAATCACTACAAAACATTACAAAACTAACAAACAGAAAAATAAAGCCACCAATCCATTACCCCTTTAACTATAACCTGGATCCATGCTGAAAGAAGATTCTTACAGAATATTTGCAAAGTGTTTCAGTGACCATTATTTTTGCAAAAAGATTTCTCAATGTTTTTCCATTAGGTGGAATATTTAGTGGCATTCTTTATAAAAGTTACCTTTAGGTTCAACAACAGGATAATTTTGTTTTAATACCTATTGTAATTTTCCTTTTTATACCTTGTTCTCTATGGGGGGGATGAAGAGAATTATGTAACGTAGCTTAGGAAGTTTAATAGGAACAGGTTGAACTGCAAAACAGTTTATGAATCTGAGACTTCAAAAAATTTGCTGCTTAAAAGTGTATACTATCTCAAAACAAGCCCAGCAATCATCAGTTCTTTTGAATATTATTTAAGCTTCTGTATCAATTATCTCTTTGTACATAACCATTCTAACACTTACTAGCTTAAAATAACAACCATTTATTTGTTCACGGTTCTGTGGTCTGGGCTGGGCTCAGCTGCTCAGGTCTTTTGCTGGCCTTTCTGATGGACCTTAGACATCTGAGCTGGGCCTGAGCAGTCCAGATGAGGGTACTCCATCCCAACATTGCCTCTCATTTTCTACTGGGCTGGACTGTGTTTCTTCAGGTTTTCATGGAAATATTCCAAGAGGGCAAAACAGGGAAGCTGTAGGCCTCTCACGGGGTAGCCTGAGAAGTCATACGATGGCACCTCCATCACATTCTCTTGGGGGAAGCAAACAATGAGGTCAGCCCCTTCTGAAGTGGTGGAGAGAGAGTCGTCTTTGTGTCCAGAATGGTGTCACATTGTAAAGGATATGGGCAGTGCTAGTGTAATCCTCTACCTCACACCTCCAAGGCACATGGTCCCATGTTTTTAACCTTAGCCAGACAACAAGGGCTTTTTTGATTTTTATGTTTTTTAATTGGTGATGACTAACAGTGGGGGACAGTGGAGGAGGAAACATTGTGGGCATTCAGCTGGCAAAATCATTACTTAAAAATTTTAGGGGCCTAGATAATGGATAAATGTTTCTTTTGTTTTTTTCCCCACTACTTTCTTTCAAATATGTTATTTGAATATAGAAAATACACAATAGTATCCCATTTTAATGTAGAATATACTGTGAGATTGTACATTATTTGACACAAATATATTGAAAATCAAAGTGATTTGGTCTTTGATTCAATATACTGTGAAATTGTTCATTATTTGACATAAATATGTTGAAAACCAGAGTGATTTGATCTTTGTATGTGTTGGTGGAAGAAAAATGGTTAGACCTGTAGTTGGGCCAGCCAGTGAAAATGGACGATGAGACCCTGATCAGGGGACAGGTGGTTCCCAGCCTGGTTGTTCCTCAGATTACCTGGGATATTGTAAAAATGGGGGTGCTCAAGTTCTGTCACAGCCCAGTTACATCACAATTTCTACATGTCTTATGTTTCTTAAAAGCTTTCCAGAGAGCATAATGTGTAGCCAGGATTTAGGGGCACTCGGTGCTTTAATGGTTAGAGATTTCGAAGAATGGTTTGGAGTAGGTGTGAGGACATGGCATAGAAAGGTTGGATATAGACAGCGCTTTCAGCCAGAGCTGACCACACCCAGGAAGTGCCGCAAAGTGGAAAAACTCTTAAACTTCTTAGTTTGATAGGAGAAAAAATGTCCTAAGTTTTTATTGAACTCTTGATTTTAAAATATATGAATAGAGTACAAAACAGTACCAGTGACAACACGCTATTTGTGAGCCAACATAAGTAATTAAAACTCTGATAACTAGATACAAATAATAATAAAATGATTTTCATGGATCAAATAAATTTTTATGTTCTCTGTTTAAAATAACAATATTTATAGCCAGACGTGTGTACTCTTTTCCCAATGGAGTTATTGTTAACTGACTTTCAGGTATAGTTAAAAGTATATTGTTTAAAAGTTGATGAGACTCTTCAAAGAAGCAACCTTCTTGTAATCATTCTTAAATGTGCATTACTCTCAGGAAATGGGAGAACAGGTTGGATTGCCTGCAAACATGCACCCAGTTGCGCTGTTGTAGTAGGAAAGAACGGTTAGCAACTGGAAGTGGGGAATTTATAAGGTTCTAGAGCAGCGATTCCCAACCTGTGGGTTGTGACCCCTTTGGACTGTATTAACAGTTTGCGGCATTAGGAAGGTTAAGAACCACTGCTCTGGAGTCATCTGGGCTGGATAGAAATTTAGCTTGTTCGTTGATGCCACTGCAATTTTGCTTGTTACAGCGAAGCTTCTTTCTCACTAATAATGTGTTTCAATCAGAGCCACTCACAAAGGACTGAAATAATGGAACTCTTCATTTGTTGACCCTCTAAAGTGGTTGATTAAAAACAGTGTTTGTTGGTTCAAAACTGTCGTCTCAAATCAAAATGTGATGGAGTGGGGAGAGGAATCTGAAACTGTACCCGAAGTGAAAGATTAAGGTCTCAGACTGAGCAAAACCACAAAGTGAGTTGTGTTTCTTTGTTCCCCCCCCTTCTTAAAAAAGTAATTACGGGTGGAGTAAGAATACACCCAGGCATACAATAATTTAAGATGACATGAAATCTTTGCAGTTAGTTACAAAAGTTGATTTATTCCAGAGGACCCAGAAAAAGGGTTCAATAAAACCATGTCTACATGTTGAGACTGTTTCAACCCGAGTCTTTAAGGATACAAAAATCAATTTTGAGATAAAAAATATTATCTAAAAAAACTCTATGTAAAGGGGGTGGCACCTGTGGCTGAAAGGAGTAGGGTGCCGGCCCCATAGGCCAGAGGTGGTGGGTTCAAGCTCAGCCCCGGCCAAAAACTGCAAACAAACAAACAAACAAACAAAAAAAAACCCCAAAACCTATATGTAAAGGATCAGGATTAGAAAATTAAAAATAAATAAAATTACCCTTTGATCTGCAACAACAGGCTTT
Source organism: Loris lydekkerianus (assembly GCA_963574355.1). Lineage (NCBI taxonomy): Eukaryota > Metazoa > Chordata > Mammalia > Primates > Lorisidae > Loris > Loris lydekkerianus. The sequence continues at coordinate 7,538 of CAUYPK010007303.1, read as the reverse complement.
TTTTTTTTTTTTTGCTTATGGATTCCCAGTCCACTAAGGTGACGTGTGTGCGTGTTTAAGGACTGACTACGGTTCTTTTAATGACAGATCCCTGTAGTGTCTTTCTGTAGAGTAACTTGTTCTTAAATAGGGTCGTATCAGACTTTCTTGGAAGTCGTGCTCAGAGTCCAGAGCATGGCACAGATACTGACGGGACAGGTCTGCCTCTAAGCTGAGCAGCTTGGTAAATGGCAAGGAAGATGAAAGACTGGGCCCCAGGCGAGCTGAGATAGCTGCTGGGCTGCTAGATTGATCAGGGATTACGCTAAAACCTGATTCTGATCATGAACAAAGTACTGTGTCCTGAAGTGCACACAGTGAGTAAACAGGAACACAGCCCAGCGTTCTTTTACTGTGATGTGTGGGCATACATGAGCTTTACAAATTTATTTCCTTAATTGATTCTGATGAGGAATGTTCTTGGGTAAATATCTAAAAATCAATTTTCAGATAAAGCCTTTAGTGTAAAAAGTAAATTATTAGCAGAGGTCCTTAAAGTAATTATACTACATGGAAATCAATATAAACACTGTATTGTAGCATTTATCTCACTTATGAATGTGCAAGTGTGTGGTGGTAAACATTGCAATAAGCCAGGCTGAAGTTTGCATTCGTGGTAACAAGTAAATATATTCTATGTCAATGTCCAAAGTCAGCTAAAAGCTGAGATTTAAAATGTTCCTGGTAAGATGATACGATGTCCCGTGGCCCCTGTAAAGGTTGGCGTGCTCTCTCTTTTGTTTTTTTCCCCTTTAATTCCTCCTTCAGGCAGAGTACCTGGTTTTCTGTCTCCCAGTGGTTACTTCTGTCTCTCCACAGTGTTCTGGAGCTGTCTTGATTTTTATTTACTTATTTTTTGGTTTTAGAGTAAAATATCCTCAAGTCATAATTTGCCCTCATTTGAAATTGAGCTCTTTTATATCTACTTTAAGTCGCTATGTTTTCTTTCTTTTTTCCCCTCTAAGGAGCATCAAACCTCCATCTTCAACAAAATGAAAACCCCGCTGACTCGGTGCATTCTCCTTGCACCCCTGAGTTCCGTCTCCAGGTCCCTTTGATGTTTTAGCTCTTTCATCACCTTCATGACCACAGGTCTGGTTTGATGTTCTCCTCATTTTTCACCTGAAAATTATAACAGCTCTCTAACTAGAATAGTTAGAATATATTTACTTGTTCCTGCGAATGCAAACTTCAGCCTGGCTTATTGCAACTGTTCCCTACCACACACTTGCACACTCATAAGTGAGATAAATGCTACAATACAGTGTTTATATTGATTTCCATGTAATTTTCCTTAGCATACACAGTGTACTTGGAAATTCCCTGGTGCCACGTTCACCACACTCACAGCCTCTGATGGAAGGATCCTCACGAGCCCAATCTCTCATCAGTTTTCTGCGCTCTGGCAAGTCCCGTGATAATGGACTTCTAGGAGCTCTTAGTCTCCTGTATCTCTTGTGCTGCTCACGTTCTCTCTCTTCTTGGAATGCCCTATTTTTACTGTCCACATGGAAGGTTCCTTTTCATTTTTAGTGTTAATGGTTCCTCTCCTCTCTCCCAAACCCTGTCGTGAAGGGATTCCCTGGAAGATTCCTATCAGGTGGCCAGTGCCCTTTGAGCAAGTGCTACCTGGACATGAATCCATCTATAGATAAGTCAGTGTTGGTAAAATCCTGCTTGGGAATTGAAGCCTGGTGCTCTGAGGGGTCAAGTACTGTGACCTTGTAAGAGTGAGACGTTGATAACAAAGGTGCTGTCTCTCAAGCCGGCGTACTTGAGAAGGGAGAGCCTACACCAAGGTCTGAGTCCCTGGGATGAGGTGGACAGAGACGTAGGGGTGGTGGTGTGTAAACATGGAGTAGAGAGGGTCCTAAACAAGGTGGTCTTTCTGTCTCAGGAAGCCAGAAATAGAAGAGAAGAGTCTTCAGAGAGTGCTGGGATCAGAGCTAGGATACGAAATGCAAACTCCAAGTGTAAATATTGGCACAGGAGTTGACAAGAATGAGGGGAAGCTGAGCAGGAGCCAGGGAGGGCTGGGGCGAGGCGGTCCTGGGCCCTGTTGGCATCCATTATGAGCGTCCTCACTCACCATTCTTTCCGGAGGGTATGTGGTGATGTGGGGCCTTGGCCAAGTGGATTGACTTAGGTCACTGATCTCAGCAACTCTAATGTCACATTTTCAAACACAGATTAAGATAAAGAACAAAAGCTCTGTGTCCCCATCTCAGAATGATTTGGATTGGAAAAGGAACTTATTTTTAAGGCATTCTGCAGTTCTGTAATGCTATGACTCTGCGACTTTATTGTCATTCGGTAATTTTGTGTGACCATAATTGCATTTTGCAAATTTCTAAGTAACTGTTATGTCAATATATTTGTTGTCTGTTACTTAGCTTCTCTTTCTCTTTTAATATTGAAAAAATGGGGTGCACATGCATATCATTCTACAATAACAGAAATTACTTGTCTTCAGGATTTCTTAAAATTATATAGTATGCTTTTTTTTTAAAAAAAAAAGCTCTACATTTTTGAAAAACAAATTTGTCAGATAAAGTTTTAGATATCATGAATTAATGCAGCAGATTTATGTATTGGCAGTGTATCTTAGATTGTATTTTTATACTTTTTTTGTAATTCATAAAAATGTATACCAACATTAGAAGGACTCTAGGGAAGATCCTGCTTTGTAAAAACAACTTGACGGTGGAGAAAGTTAGACATTAAAGTTCAGAATGATTGATGTAAAGTATATTGCATGAGACTGTGGAGTTGAATTTTTCCAGATGATAGAAAATTAACAATAAAGAAATACATATACAGACTACATTTCAAAGAAGTTGAATGTTTACCTGTCACTATCTGTTTTAGATCCAGTACAGATAATCGGAATTGAAAATTGCACCGGAAATGTCTTCCTGTAAGCATTTTTTTTTTTTTTTTTTTTGGCTCTTTTACAAAATGTTATTTATCTAATGATAAGTTGGATTTATGGTGCCTGCTCTTGCTTTAAACCTTCATCTTCTTCTGCTGACTCTCATGCCATCAGATCTGTTAGATCTGACAGATGTCCTCTCTCGGCCCATGAAATCAAGCGTGGGTGAGACCTGGTGCACAACAGGAAGGCGACCCACACTTGGTTTCAGGGGCTGTGAGAACCCCTGCAGTTTGGAGGGACACCGTTTGTGTTGACACAGGCCTTCCAGAGAACAAAACCGTCAGAACAACTTTGTTTAATTATGGACAGAAACAAATAGGAAACAGATAAAATCCATGACTGTATCACGTTTTTGCTCTATTGGGGTCTTGTAGAATTTTCTGAACGATGTGAAGCAGCTTGACAGCTAATGGTTTGCTGCCTCAGTTAATGATTTTAAAACAGTGCAAATCTGATGGTGCTGCTTCTTTACACACAGCCCCCTTCTCCCTCCACCTCTCCAGACATGGTGGTCGGTTTGCCCACGGTCCTAGGTGAGGCTCCCTGGAGACTGTCAGAAATGGACCTCTGTCCAGGTCCATGACGTACCAGGAAAGAAGGGAGTTTGCTGGGCCCGCCTTTAGGCTTGAGCAGCTTCCAGCCCCTTTTCTAACCACATTTTCCCCACACCCAGTTCTTCTCACAGATGTTTGCCTATAGGGCCAAAAGTCTCTAGTTAACAAACTACCAGAATCCCATTTTCCTGTGTAGGAGATGGGAATTCTTTCAAATAATCCATCTGGCAAAATCTGTGAAGTAAAAAAACTGAGGTAAATAAATACATGTTGCTAAATACATTATTGCATATGTGGTATCTTTCTGATAATTCATTTATAGAGCATATTTGTTGAACTAGTATTAATTTTTTGTTTCATGCTCCTTAAGTTTGCTGGAGTGAGGGGCAGGGTCACGCCAGTGTTCATATATGTTGTTCATATATGTTGGCAGAGGAGCAATTTCATCGTTGATTTTTAGGTTTTCAACCAGAATTTTGAAGGCCTGGATCCTTGGCATAAAAAATAAAGTTAGAAAGGCAAGTTCTGCCAAGTATATGATATATACCTCCTGGCTACAGTAGTCTCACTTAGAGAAACAAGAAAGTCATTTCTAGTGAAGAATTATTCTATGTTTCCTTAATTGATTTTCATATTTGTAATACATTTTCTATTTATAAATGGTATTCCTTTGTTTCACTTAAAGTAGTTTAATTTGTAAATATACAAAATTAATCAAGACATATTCCTATTTTGTTGGGCTCTAATACTTAAAGCAAATACTTGGCCCAGACTTCTTTGTTAGAAAATTAGTTGGAGAAACTCAGTTTTCTTTGGATTGTTATCTCAATTATAAGACTTCCCTTAGACATTATAGAGAAGTTCTGTCCAGTAGATTTTTCTGCAATGGTCAAAGTGACCAAGGGCACTTGAAATATGACCAGGGCAGCTCAGGAACTAAACTTTCAAATATATACAGCCACATGTGATTAGAGGCGATTAGCACAGTTCTAGACTGCATTAGTCAATTTTTTCTAGGTTAAACTTTCACTAAATTCATCTTTTTTGGTTTTTATATAAATTTGGTATGTTTGAGTTAGTAAGTTAAGTTTATGTATTTGAGAGAAGTTTTAATTCATCACCAGGTCCCTTTGGGCTGGTACCAAGCCAAATAAAATAGCTTATAAAACAACAGAAATTTATTTTTCACAGCTCTGGAAGCTGAGAAGTCCAGGGTAAAGGCACCGAATGCTTTGTTGTTTGCTGAAGACAAATTTCATAGTACACAGGGAGAGGGTGGCTCCTTATGGGGTCCACACATGTGCGAAGGGGAAAACAGCTGTTTCAAGCCTGTTTCATGAGGGCACAGACTCCTCTCCAAGGCCTTCCAAAGGCTCTGTCACCTGATGCCATCACCTTGGGTGTTAGGATCTCAACACATAAATTTTGGGCTCAACACAAATGTTTAAACCAACTTTACACAGTAAACTGCCTGCAAAATAGAGAGTGACCTAAAACAGTTTTCTGAGTTTTAAACTATATGGGTGCCACTTGAGTTTTCATAAAAATATGTCAGATTTTTGCTGAAAGCTAAACTCTCGCTCATCATCAAGTGAGGATCAAACAGTTATTGAGTAGTAAATACATTTGGTCAGCATTAAATACATTGTTCTTTAAGGTTTTCGGATAATTCCTATCAATGGTCTTACAGTCTTGCTGACAAATAAAGCATGAAATAAAAAATAAATCAGTGTTCAAATCTGTTATGTAAAATAAGCGTGCACAGGAGGGGCGATCAGTGTGGATCATAGTCATCAATCTCTGCATTTTAAAGCCAAAGGAGCCTTAGAAATTATTCATTCTGAGTTTTAGAAATAATGAAATTGTATTTCAGCATCTTTATGCATTCAAGGTTTCATGTCGGCTAATGATGTGTCCAGTGCTGAAATGAAGGTCTCCCCACCCTCAGTCTCTTGGTCTCCTTTCCCTACTTTGCCTATAAGATGCCGCTTGGAGGAGCTTGATCTTAATACGTCATTACAAAGAAAAGTTGAGATTAAGAATTTACAAACCAAGTTCTGATTCAAACGTGTAATGTTGCCGAAACTTTACTTGCTCACTTAACACATTAGTAATATTTGCCATATCCTTTTACCACCTGTTTATAAATTTTAATTTTGTTTATAAACAAGTATTGCAAGGAAAATGAAATCAGTGATCAAAAGTACAAGGTAACAAGGAAATAAATGCCTGAAAAGTAAGAACCAAACCATGGTACAGATTCTAGCCAGACACTTTGCCTAGGCTATTGGCATATTCTTTCTTATAAAGAGATTAGTGAGTGGTAGAAAAAAATGTGAGATACAAACAACCCCACATACTACAAAGAGCAATGCTTTTGTTTGCCTTCAGTTTAAAATTATGGGATTTACAAGGTCCAGTTGCTAACTGTAATATCGCCTATGGATCTCCATAGAGAGGTTCTGTGGCTGCCTGAAAAAATGAGCCAGTGCACCAGTGCTCACGGGTGTCTGCGTGAACTTGTGTCCGTGGTGGTGGGGGTTAGGGCATGGTGGTTATTTTTCACATTGTATAACAATTGTGTACGTTTTCTGATGTGCTGTCTTGATTGAAACAAAGCTCTTTTCAACTCCTGGTTGCTGTTGTCCCTTACAAGAGAAAATAATTGTATCATTAATTGAAAATTTTTTTTAATTGAGAGTATAAAGAATTAGGTTACAATATTCCCATTTTTTAGGTTAAAGTCCCTCTTAAAATTGTTTCCTGCCCCAAGAGGTGTGCCATACACCCCTAACATTGTACCCCTTAAGTGGGAACACATCCATCCCCCTCTGTCCTCCCCTGTCCCTACTCCCTGGTTCCTCCGTCCCCCACCTTGAACTGATTTGAGTTTTTCTCTTCTGTGGGTGTGTATTAGATCATCTACTGGCTTCATATTAGAACTGGGTACATTGGATTCTTCTCTATCGTTCTGATGCTTTGCCATTACTAGGCCACCTACCCAGAAGAAAAAAAATCTTTTATCATAAGGACATTTGCACTATACTGTTTATTGCAGCTCATTAACAATCGGCAAAATGTGGAATCTAATTTTAATTATGTGGCATTTAGATGGATTAACTCACCCTCCACAAATATGCAATTCTTGCCATTAATGAAGTAAAAAAATCCGAACAACTTTTATTGTGGATGGTAGAACAGTTAGGGCATATTGGTAATTATGTGGGTTGCGGAAATGGTTTATGAGGGGAAAGAATTATAGGTATTTTTCTATTAAAAGTGTAAAATGCTGTTAAAATATGGTTCTAACCTTTTTTTTTAAATTTTCACAGACATATCAAGTGAATATGCGTCCCAACTTATTTTACACGTTGATGAGAACCCTCAGGATAGTGAGGAAGGCTTAGTGAGGGATCAGACTTATTTATATACTGTATATACTCAAGTATAAGCCGAGTTTTTTCGGCACAAAATTTGTGCCGAAAAACCCAAACTCAGCTTATACTTGGGTCATACAGGTTATTTGATTCGGTGCACGCACACCTAATCAAATGCATGTAGTCTCCAGTCGTCTTCTGCCATCTGCTTGAGGGGGCGGTGCTTCAGCTCAGTCCACAAGTCGCGGCTGAGCTGAAGAGGTAGGCGGCTGAACTGAACTGTATTCCACTGAACTATTTAACCCACAATATTTAATGGCACAATTAATTAAGAGAAAACCCCATTTAATGCAGTAAAGTCTTGTAAATAAATGTTTATAAATCCTGAATCCTTATAATCAGGGGTTTTGGAGTATAAGGATTCAGGATTTTTAACCATTTACATGTTTAGCTAATGAAACTAAGCTGAGACCTGTCATTATTTTTAAAAGGACGACTTTGCCTAAAAAGGTCAAATTCCCACCAGGAATTACAGTGTGTGCACATGAAAAAGGCTGGATGGATGAGGACGGAACAAAAAAATGGCTGGAAGAAATTTGGAACGCATGACCAGGAGCAGCCTTGAAGAAAAAA
>CAUYPK010007301.1:0-24440 GCA_963574355.1 Loris lydekkerianus | reverse complement strand
TTGTTAGAATAGATGTGGGTTTATGACTGCCAAGTTTGCCCCAGTACAGTAGTTTTTTATCACTAAAAGTTGGACTTGTTGATGGAGTCCTATAGTAGTTTCAGTGTTAGATACAGTTTTTCCACCATACATCTGTGCATTTTCTCTTTAGGTGACTGAATGTTTAAGAAATTTGTGTGCATAGTTACTCAGTTTTTATGAACTGTTGTATCCTGTTAATGCATATTGCTCTGTGACTCCAGTATATCTTACCTGTACTGACCAAACCTAAATAAAGATTTTTATTGTAACTTCATTAGTTTTTTGTTTTGGTTTGGTTGGGTGTGTGCTTATCATCTGTCATTTATTTTCATTGAATTGCCTGGACTTCTTTTCCACTCAGCGTACTACAAAAGTGAAACTTCAGTACATGCATTGATTTTGATTGTTTGCCTGATTTTGAATTCAGTTTTTTGCCTTGATTCACAAAATGAAGTTGGAGTGTAGGACTCCACTTCAACTTTTTTTCCTAACTTACAAAAAAATTGTTATGAAATATATATATAATTTTTATTTATTTATTTATTTTAAGACAGAGCCTCACACTGTCCCCCTGGGTAGAGTGTCATGGCATCACAGCTAACAGCAACCTCCAACTCCTGGGCTCAAGCAATTTTCCTGCCTCTGCCTCCCAAGTAGCTGAGACTACAGAGCCAGCCACAACACCTGGCTATTTTTTGGTTGTAGTTGTCATTGTTGTTTGGCAGGCCCAGGCTGGGTTCAAACCCACCAGCTTAGGTATATGTGGCTGGCGCCTTAGCCACTTGAGCCACAGGTGCCAAGCCTGTTATAAAATATTTGAAAATACAGAAAATAATCTACCTAAGTATCTGTTAGGTTTTAATTAAAAAGCGGAGTTTACTTTTTGTGACCTGATTTTAGATAATGTACTCATGTTTGTTGTAAAACACTGGCTAGTTCTATAAATTTTTACTGTCATAATCGCTAATGCATCAGTAAGCCTATAGGGTGTTAGAATGTAGGAAATTTTTTTGAGACAGTTTCGCTCTGCTGCCCAATGCAGAGTGCAGTGTAGTGATATCTTAGCTCAGTTGGCTGTACCTGGCCAGTTTCAATTTGTTTTTTGTTGTTGTTGTTGTAGAGACAGAGTTTCACTTTATGGCCCTCAGAGTGCTGTGCCATCACAGCTCAAGGCAACCTCCAGCTCCTGTCCTTAGGCGATTCTCTTGTCTTAGCCTTCCAAGTAGCTGGGACTACAGGCACCCGCCACAAGGCCCAGCTATTTTTTTGTTGCAGTTTGGTGGGGGCCAGGTTCAAACCAGCCATGCTCAGTATATGAAGTCAGCGTCCTATTCACTGAGCCACAGGCGCCGCCCCGAATTTTAAGTATTTTGTAGAGACAGGGTCTTCATATGTTACCCGTGCTGTCAAACACCTAGGCTCAAGCGGACCTCCTAAAGTGCTGGGATTACAAGTGTGAGCCACCAAGCCCTGCTAGAGAAAATGTTTTTAAGGTAGAAGACTTACAAAGTTTGCTCCATTTTCTCTGAATTAATTAAACATTAAGTTTCAAGGTCTTTGGTGCTAGATGGCTTTTGAATAGCTTTTCTTTTTTCTTTTTTCGTTTTTGCAGTTTTTGGCCAGGGCTGGGTTTGAACCTGCCACTTCTGGTATATGGGACCTGCGCCCTACTCCTTGAGGTACATGTGCTGCCCTGAATAACTTTTCATATATGGCTGAGATGAAGCATTTTTGCTGAAAGCATAATAGTTATTTTAGACATAACTCTTAATATAATCAAGGAATCTCAGAAGTTGTAGTAGCATTTAAAACAGGTATTTGAAACTTAACTGCTGTTTGGCTTGTTTGAGTGACAAAGTATATCTGGTCTTAAGTGATGTGCTACAATTTACTGTGGCTGGGCACAGTGGCTCAAGCCTATAATCCTAGCCCTTTGGGAGGCTGAGGTGGGTAGATTGCCTGAGGTCAGGAGTTTGAGACCATTCTGAGCAAGAGAGAGGCCGCAGGTCTACTAAGAATAGAAAAATTAGCCAAGGCAAGTGCCTGTAGTCCCAGCTACAGGGGAGGCTGAGGCAGGAGTATCACTGGAACCTGCACTTTGAGGTTGCAGTGAGCTAGGATGGCTCCATGGCACCCTAGCTTGGGCTATTATAGAGAGATTCTAAGGCCAGGTGCAGTAGCTCACTCCTGTAATCCTAGCACTTTAGGAGGCTGAATTGCCTGAGCAATTCCGTTTTGAGACCAGCCTGAGCCAGACCGAGACCTTGTCTCTATTCAAGAGGCTGAGGCAAGAGAATCGCTTGAGCCCAAATGTTGGAGGTTGTTGCGAGCTATGATGGCATGGCACTATACCTAGGGCAACTAAGTGAGACTCAAAAAAAAAATTTTTTTTATACAGTATACTCAAGTGAATAAAAGATGTTACACTGTTTAATTTGCATATGATTACACTTGGGTATGAACTTGACTTGGATATTCTTTTAACTTATCAAATACTGTTTGGCTTTTTATTTGTTTTGAGACAGAGTGTTACTATGTCACCCTCACGGTAGATAGTGCTGAGGTGTCACAGCTCATAGCTACCTCCAACTCTTGGGCTTAAACAATTCTCTAGCCTCAGCTGCCTAAGTAGTTGGGGCTACAGGCACCCACCAGAAGACGCAGCTGCTATTTGTTGGAATTGTTGTTTAGCAGGCCCAGGCCGGACTCGAACCTGCCACCCTAGGTGCATGTGGCTGGCACCCTTAACCACTGAGCTACAGGCACCAAGCCCTGTTTGGCTTTTGATTGTTATATCCTTTCAACTTGCCCAGTTCAAACAAAAAAGGAATTTCTCTGTCTTGGTGGTGGTCTATAATCATTGATAGGAAGTTAATTTTTCAACCAGTAATACAAACTTATGACTAAATATAGACCTGTTGGTGGGTGCCGGTAGTCCTAGCTACTTGGGAGGCTGAGGCAAGAGAATTGCTTAAGCCAAAGATTTGGAGGTTGCTGCAAGCTGTGATGCCACAGCACTCTACCCTGAAGGTGACATAGTGACTCTGTCTCAAAAATAAATAAAAATAGACCTGTTAATTTAATATTCTTAATTTTTGTCTTTTCTAGTCAATATCCCCCATTTCTGGGATTGAATGCTTATGCTGTTGTATTAAGAGAGGTGATCATATTCAAGTTGAGGGTCTTTTGGAACTAATTGGTTTGAATCATGGTACTACACTTAAGTACTTAAGACTTCTCTGTGGCTTGGATATCCTCCCCCCCCCCCAACTCCCTGTAAAAGAGTATTCAGTGAGTTAACACATGTAAAGTGCTTATAACAATGCTATCTTATCTGGAGCTACTGTTAAACAAAAACATACAGGGCAGTGCCTGTGGCTCCGTGAGTAGGGTGCATGCCAAACTGCAACAAAAAAATAGCCAGGCGTTGTGGCGACGCCTGTAGTCCTGGTGGGAGTCCTCATATATTCAGCTTAGTAGGTGTCAGTTTCCTCAGCCCCTCTGCGGCATTTGGTATAACTAGATTCTGGGACACTTGCAAAGCATAATGCAAAGTCATTGTTTCTAACAACTTTCTCTCAGTTCTTTCCTTCATGAATAGCTGTCTCCTGTACCCCTTACTGCCTACTGCTCTGTCATGACACTGTCTTAGGAATTAACCTATCCCCATAAACAGCCCTGGCTAATGAGATTACCTGGTAAGAGTTTGCTGCTTGCTTCCATTTTAGGGCAGATCCACTTTGGCGATTCACTTCTCCCCTCACAAAGGAGGAGTTTTGCTACATGGTAGGCTGGTGAATTAGGCCTATTGGCTAAAACCTGGCCTAGACTCCTAAGGATGGTTGCAAGTTCCCTTCAGGGTAGACTGGCTCCCTAGCACCCTATAATGATGGCCCCTCATATGCACTTAGCGATTCTGGTGGCTACCTACCCACTCCGCTCACCAGCCCAGGTAGCATACGATTCTAGATCCAGGTATTATTCAAAAATATATCGGCACCTGTTGCTCAGTGAGTAGGGCGCCAGCCCCATATACTGAAGGTGGCAGGTTCGAACCTGGCCCCAGCCAAACTGCAAAAAAAAAACCCATATATATATATATATATATACTTGGATATTCTTTTAACTTAATCAAATACTGTTTGGAGAAAATATATATATTCTCTTTCCTCTATTCATTATTCTTAGTCTCCAACTGGCCTATAACCTATAGTAAATAATGAATAGCTGAAATGAAAGCTCCATAGGGGACAAATAGATCCCTTGTGCCCCCCACCCCCCAACAAAAGCAATTACTTTCTCAAGATTCACTCAGCTTATTCTGGATAGATCCTCATGGCAGGATACAAATTAGTATCCTGGTTTCCAGAAGAATATGTCATTCAACAGTGCTAGATATTGGACAGAAAGATCTATTCCTATTCACACATAATTAATGCCTATAAACTGCTAGGGGTTATGCAGGAAGCAGTAGGTATAACAAGATCATCTTGTGATTCTTACATAGTCTAGCAGGGGGGATGCTGAGGAGGCACCACATGCAGGAGACTGAAAGGCTTCCTGGAGGAAGTGATGTCTGCATGGAGTTGGAGAGAAATTGCTGGCTTAGTGAACAGAAGATGTAATCACTGACATCATAAATAGAGAAGAAACAAAAGCTAGAAGAGTTTGGTTTGGATATGTGAAATTTGACATGTTTATACAAAAATTATTAATTTTTTTTTTCCAGACAGGGTCTCACTTTGTTAGCTTCTGTAGAGTACAATGGCATTATAGTTCACAGCAACCTCAAACTCGTGGGCTTAAGTGATTCTCTTGCCTCAGCCTCCCGAGTAGCTGGGACTACAGGCACTCACCACAACGCCTGGCTATTTTTAGAGATGGGGGTCTCACTCTTGCTCAGGCTGGTCTTGAACCTGTGAACTCAGGGCAATCCACCCACCTCAGCCTGCCAGAGTGCTAGGATTACAGGCTGGAGCCACCACACCCAGCCTTATACGAAATTTAAATGGAGAGGGTAGGTCTGCACTGGAGACAGTAGGTCAGATGTAAGGATTTCAGTGTTGTCAGTAAACAGGTGGTAAGAGAAGCCATGAGAATGACTGGTGTTACCCAGGGAGCCAGTGCAAAGTAGGAATATATTAAGGAGCATCCAAATAAACCCACAAAGGACACTGAGGAATGGCCGGAGAGTAAGGGTAAAATGAGGTGGAATAGAGCTAAGCCAAAGAAAAGTTCCTTGAATTTTTTTGGATTCTGATGTGTTTGGGGACTGAAAACACATTTCAGATTATAGGAAAAAAGAGATTTTCACTGTGCTGCTAAGTTCTTAGCAGGGAGGATTGCTGATTCCATCACCATCCCACGCCCCAAGGATTTCTCCTGAGGGAAAGACTGTTACCCAATTTTTTCCTTTTCTGCCTCACCTCTAGGACCTACACTCTAGTTGTTGTCTTTGCTTTTTCAAACTTTGTAGGGGTTTTTTTATTTTTTTGAAATAGGTTCTCACTCTGTTGTCCAGGCTAGAGTTCAGTGATGTCATCATAACTCATTGTAACCTCAAAGTTCTGGATTCAAGTGATACTCCTGTTTCAGCCTCCCAAGTAGCTGGGACTACAAGCATGGACCACCATACCCAGCTAATTAAGTTTGTTTTAATTTTTTTTTTTTAAGAGATAGTGTGTTGGGGTTTTGCTCAGGCTGGTCTCAAACTCCTGCCTCAAGCTATCTTCCTGCTGCAGCTTCTTAGTGCCAGGATTACAGGTGTGAGCCACCATGTCTACAAAGTCTCACTATAGGTTCCCAGGACCTCATGAGTTTTTCAATCAACTTAAAAATTCTTCAGGAAGCTTCTTCAGGCTTGTCAACAGTTTACCCCTTGACAACCTTGTGACAAAGTTTTCTGGCTCTGCTATGAAGTGTTTCCTACAAGTTGCACAGCTTATCTAAAAACCCCATACTTTTTTAGTATATTAGTAATCCCTGCTTCTCTATGATTTACAAAATGCCTTCTACAAATTTTAAATCCTACCAGAAAGTCTGACTAGATATAGAAGATGCTTTCAGCTGTGAGTAACAGAACAGCCTACCTAACTTAAACTGGCTTAAACAATGAGGAAACATTGTGGACAAGAAAAATTTTCCTCTCACATCTTTGTGGCCAAGACTGAGTCACATGTCTTTTTTTTTTTTTTTTTTTTTTAAGAGACAGAGTCTCACTTTGTCACCCTCAGTAGAGTGCTGTGAGATCACAGCTCACAGCAACCTCCAGCTCTTTGGCTTAGGCAATTCTCTTGCCTCAGCCTCCAGAGTAGCTGGGACTACAGGTGCCTGCCACAGCACCCAGCTATTTTTTTGGTTGCAGTTTGGCCGGGGCCGAGTTCGAACCCACCGCCCTCGGTATTTGGGGCTGGCGCCCTACTCACTGAGCCACAGGCGCCTCCTTACATGTCCATTCTTAAACAATCATTGCTAAGGCTAAGAAAGATGAATCATCTAGTCCACTGTCAATAGATGTGAAATTCTAGTCATAACTGAGTACCCTATCCAAGTCCTTCCCCTTTATTCAAACACACCTAGTTAATATTGACATGTGAAGATTGTTTAATGTTATTATTCAAATATTTGCAAGTCTCCTTGTCTGTAACCTCTCTGGATGGGGCCTCATGTAGCTCTTGGGAATGGTTAAGGAAAGCTTTGGAGTAATAATCATGAAAATTCATTAACATTTATTTGGTAAATGGGCCAGGCATGGTGGCTCACATTCAAGTAATCCCAGCACTTTGGGAGGCTGAGGCTGGTGGATCACCTGAGATGAACTCAGGACTTCCAGAGCAGCCTGAGTAAGATCGAGACCCCCCATCTCTAAAAATACTCAGGCTTGGTGGCCGTACCTGTAGTCCAGCTACTGGGGAGGCTGAGGCACAAGGATCTATTAAGCTCTAGAGTCTGAGATTGCTGTGAGCACCACAGCACTCCACCAAGGGCGACAAAGTGAGACTCTCTCAAAACAACAACAAACACTTGATAAGCATTAACTTCTAGCTGCTAAAGAGAACAAGAGAAAGCAAGGTCTCTTTCTGGGTTTGGGGAGGGGTGGTAGTGTACAGGGTTGTATACTGTAAGCTGGGGGAAACAAGAGGAGGGGATGGGTTGATTCCGCAGGCGGGGGACAGGGGAAAGATTTTACAATGGACAGGACTTTTAGCCTTAGCCCACGGGGGGCTCCCACCTTCCATCGGGGAGTAGGTGGAGTTTCTCCTGGCTAAGCAAGCTGAGAGGAGGAGTGCTGTTCTTCCCAGGAGCCCTGCTAGCCTCACCGGGCTACCAGAGATGAGACTGGAAAAGTGGCTCCAGGTGCGGAAGTTCCTGGAAAGCTCAGAAAGATTCTGAACTTTGCACAGTAGGGGTAGGGAGTCCTAAAGCGTTTAAACAAAAGCGACCCAACTTCATAGATGCTCCCCTTCACAGTCCAAACTGTCAGCTTCTCCACCAAGAACTTTTGACTAGTAGGACATTAGCTACGCCCGGCTTCATCGTTCATCCCAAGAGTTGATCTTTCAGAAGAAAGGCAAGTGGGCCCAACCATGGGGCCTCGCATTGAGGAGAACCCAGATACCACCTGACGTGAAAGAACGCTCAAGTGACCCAGACAAAATATAGAACTTTGGAAGCCGCAAAGAGCAAAAAAAGACACTTCAGGGCGACGCCTGTGGCTCAAAGGAGTACGGCCCCTTAGCCCCATATGCCGGAGGTGGGGGGTTCAAACCCAGCCTCGGCCAAAAAAGACACTTCAGCATAGTCCTCAGTCCTGCCGTTGGCAGGATTCCCATTCAAGATTCTCGCCAGTGGGATTCAAGTACTAAGCGAGATAGTCTTTTGTCACCTCCCCCTTTATTGTTTTGAAAAACATTAAGATTAAAAAACAACAAACGATCCCCCCGCCAAATGTTATGAGAGTCCAGAGAAAGGGTCTTGAGATAGCATGGGTGTGTCTGCCCGCAGCTCCCGGATCCCTCGGCCCCCGCCGCCCTCAGCCTTCCGCCCCTTCTCCCCGGAACGCCCCTGCACCTGCCCCCGCCTTGCCCAAGGACGTCTGGACCCCCAGGACCATCGCCGACCCGGCCTTGCGCCTGCGCAATGTGGGCCGCGCGGAGGCCGGGGGCGGGGCGGCCTTAGGTTCCGCCCACCGGCGCGGCTGGTCTGGGGCGAGAAAAAGCTTTGCCTCACTTGCAGGCAGCGCTGAGCCGACAGCAGCAGGAGAGGCGGTTGCGGGCAGGATGAGTGCAGTCTCGGACCCTGTGGTCATCGTCTCGGCGGCGCGGACCGTGATAGGTGAGTGGCCGGCGGGCACCGGGCAGTCTGAGCCGCGGGCCACTCCGGCAGGAGCTCCGAGAGGCAGACTTGGGTGGCGTGCGCGGAGGAGGCCGGCCTGGCCGGGCCGCAAGGATCCCCAGCGGGGATTCTCCGGGGATCCGCTGGGTGCTTCCCAGGTCGGGTGCGGCAGCCCCGCCTTTCCTCGCCAGGTGGGTCCGCTCCGCCTGTCGTGCTCGGATTGGCTCCCGGCGTAGCGCCACCGCGCCACCCTTCTCCCCCATTGGTAGGCGTGGGGAGGCGTTCTCTCGCGTAGGCCCATGATTGGCCAGCCCCGGGAGGCGCCATCCGTCAGCCCTGTGGTCGCAGGGCAGGGCTGCTCCGTGGCTTGAGCCAGGTGGCAGTGCTGCAGATCAAAGAGCAGTTCGTGGTCATTGACTCCACCGCTCAGTGCCCCGGAGTTTTGAAATCCCTTGACCTGTAGCTCCTTCGGCAAGCATGGGGCAGCCTCCATTCCCACGGCTTCGGGGAAATAGCTGGGGTCCGGCGGTGGCGTCTGTCCGGTCCTCGGCGGCTGCGATTTGTGTCGCTCTCCGCGCCCCTTGCCCAGACTAACTGGCGTGGGAACCTGTGGAGGGGAGAGGGCGCCGCCGCCTTGCGGGGGCTCTTTCCGGCCTGCGCTGGGCGGCGCGGCGGGGTGTTCTGCGCTGCCCTCGGGTCTCAGATGTCCGCTGTCTCCCGTGCAGGCTCCTTCAATGGTGCCTTAGCTACGGTTCCTGTCCAGGACCTGGGCTCGACTGTCATCAAAGAAGTCCTGAGGAGGGCCACTGTGGCTCCGGAAGACGTGTCTGAGGTCATATTCGGACATGTTTTGGCAGCAGGTAACTCCTCAGCGACCTCAGGCGAGGTCAGGTTTCTTAGAAACAGCCCACTCACACAGGCGCTCACTGGCACCTACGTGCTTGCCTTTATCCTTTTGCTCAGAGTTCCCAGTGTTAGAATTCCTCCGGTGGCTTTTCCTCATGGCCCTGTCAATAGCTTCTATCTAGCTTAGGTCTCAGCCTCTTTATTAAGAAAGCAAAGTTCAGTATTTTCTTTGGGGGTGGGGGGGCTATATCGCCTGGGCTGGTGTCGAATTCCTGGGCTCAAGAGATCCTCCTGCCTCATCTTCCTGAGTAGCTGGGACTACAGGCGCCCACAACCTCTGCCAGCAAGGCTCAGCTTCTGTAGTGTGATTTTCCTGAATGCACCTAGGCCACGGACCTACTGATGTACCGCATTTTCATTCTTCAGAAGCAGGGCCAGCTTAATGCATAGGAGTGTATGCATGGTTCTCCATATTCTCCTAAAATGTCATACAGTCAGTAAAAATGTAATGAATTCCTACAGTCTCCTAAGCATCACTCACAAAATTTAAAAAACAGTATTGAATTCCTCCTAAATTCATTGTTGCTTAAAAAACAAGGCTTTTATAATATTAACATCTTTATTAACTTGTGTCCTGTGAGTTTAATTTACAACAAATATTAATAGTCTGTCATTTTAATAAATATATGCTTTTGCATATATATTTTTTTCTTTTCCTTTTTTTTTTTTTTTTTAGGGTATCAGTCTATTGCCCAAGCCAGAGTACAGCTATCTGATCATAGCTCCCTGCAGCCACCAACTCCTGGAATCAAGTAATCCTCTTGTTTTAGTCTCCCAATAGCTTGGACTATAGGCAGGCAACACCACACCCAGCTAATTAATTTTTTTTTTTTGTAGAGACAGAGTCATATTTTATCGCCCTCGGTAGAGTGTTGTGGCATCACAGGGCTCACAGCAACCTCCAACACCTGGGCTTAGGCAATTCTCTTGTCTCAGCCTCCCAAGTAGCTGGGACTAAAGGTGCCCACCACAACGCCCGGCTATTTTTTTTGTTGCAGTTTGGCCCGGGCCGGGTTTGAACCTGCCACCCTCAGTATATGGGGCTGGCACCCTACTCACTGAGCCACAGGCGTTGCCCTAATTTTTAAATTTTTTTAGAGAGAGGTTCTCACTGTGTTGCTCAGATTGGTCTCAAACTCTTGGCCTCAAGCAGATCCTTCTTCCTCAGCCTCCCAAATCTCTGGGATTATAGGCACAAGCCATAGGGCTTGCAGCATATACAGTAGAATCTCTGTAAATTGACCACTCAAGGGACTGTACCAAACTGGTCAACATACAGAGATGGTCAACATAAGGAACTAGGCCGAGTTCGGGAGTTCGAGAGTTCAAGACCAGCTTGAGCAAGATTGAGACCCCCATCTCTAAAAAAAAAAAAAAAAAAAATAGCTGGGCATTGTGGTAGGTTCCTGTAGTCCCAGCTACTTGGGAGGCTGAGGCAAGAGGATCATTTGAGCCCAAGAATTTGAGGTTGCTATGAGCTATGATGCCATGCACTCTAGTGAGGGCAACAAAGTGAGACTCTGTCTCAAAAAAAAAAGCCTGGGTGATGCCTGTGGCTCAGTGGGTAGTGAGGGTGGTGGGTTCGAAACCCTGCTGAGGCAAGAGAATCGCTTAAGCCCAAGAGTTGGAGGTTGCTGTGAGCTGTGACAACACAGCACTCTACCAAGGGTGACAGAGTGAAACTCTGTCTCAAAAAAAAAAAAAAAAAAAAGCCTAAGTTACACCCTGTGTTTATGTCACAGGCTTAATAGTGCTTATTCATGCCCTGTCAAAAGATGAGGATGACAGTTCTAAGGTATTAATGACTGCTAAGTATTTCATAGAAAGCACATACCTATGAAATACTTAGCAGCACAAGGCCTTGTGTCTTCAAGGGCTATGCTGTAACAGGTGGAGAATGTAGACTGGCCTAGCCTCTTTCAGGAACTTCCAGAAGTGGCAAGTGACCTACTTTGGCAATTTTGCATGAACTTTCACCCTTACATTTTGTCTTTCTCCTTGATTGCCAAGAGACCTCTGTGTTCCTTCTTGCAGGTTGTGGACAGAACCCTGTAAGGCAAGCCAGTGTGAGTGCAGGAATACCCTACTCGGTTCCAGCATGGAGCTGCCAGATGATCTGTGGGTCAGGCCTAAAAGCTGTGTGCCTTGCAGCCCAGTCCATAGGGATAGGAGACTCCAGCATTGTGGTTGCAGGAGGCATGGAAAGTATGAGCAAGGTAAGGCCTTGACAGAGATGGCTCTCCTTGACCTCTCTCTGAGAAACTCATGTCTGCCATAGCAGAGTAAACTGATGGGTATCAGAGCTGGAACCAAACAGTCAAGAAACCAAAATAGATGCACCCTTGAGCTCCATCTGAATGTTAATTATTCTTCAGTCAAGATGGGAAATGAAAAAGCCTATCAGCCAGTGTGATTGGAAGAGAATATTTTCTTCCTAAACTGTTGTTAATGAAGCATAAAATATTTAAGAATTAAGCCCATAATGTTAGTTTGTTGGGGTTGTTTTTTTGTTGTTTTTTTTTTATAGAGACAGAGTCTCACTTTATGGCCCTTTGGTAGAGTGCTATGGCATCACACAGCTCACAGCAACCTCCAGCTCCTGGGCTTAAGCGATTCTCTTGCCTCAGCCTCCCAAGTAGCTGGGACTACAGGCGCCCGCCACAACGCCTGGCTATTTTTTTGTTGCAGTTTGGCCGGGGCTGGGTTTGAACCCACCACCCTCGGCATATGGGGCCGGTGCCCTACTCACTGAGTCACAGGCGCCGCCCTTTGTTTTGTTTTTTTGAGACAGAGTCTCGCTATGTTACCCTTAGTAGGGTGCTGTGCTGTCACAACTTACATCAACTTCAAACTCTCAGGCTCAAGCAATTCTCTTGCCTCAGCCTCCCGAGTAGCTGGAACTACAGGTGCCTACCACAATACTCAGCTATTTTTAGAGGCAGGTCTCCCTCTGGCTCAAGCTGGTCTCCAACTCATGAGCTCAGGCAATCTGCCCACCTCAGCCTCCCAGAGTGGTGGGATTATAGGCGTGAGCCACTGCACCTGGCCAGTTTGTTGGTATTTTGGTTTTAAATTTCTTTCTCATTGTGAGGAAAAGGCCAAAACAGATGTTGCCCCTTGCCTTTCTGTACATGAGAAAGAGGGCCCCAGAGACTAGACTGTGCTAAACTTCACAAGCTATGAAACATGGGAAAGAAGACCACTGAGGAGTGCCCTTCTCCAGTAGGTTTGCTGGACGGGACTTGTTTCATCACGTTCCATCCCTCAAATCAGCACAGCCTGCTTCCTAATGAGGCAGCTCAGGGTATCACCTGGGAATTCCCTCATTGGAGGCCGATTCAGGCCAGCCATTGCTGAGGCTTAGAAGGAGGCACACTGAAGGTAACAAGACAATCAGTGATTCCAATAGAGCCATGCTAATATCTGTGTAGTACTTTACCAGGTGCTTTTGTACATGCGGTTACAATAGCCCATATAGAGCAGGTGATTTTGCATTTAACAGGGAAGGAAACAGGCCTAGAGCCAGCATTCAAATGCATCTTTTCTGACTCCAAGTGAATACTCCTTTTATTCTTTTTTTTTTTTTTTAAGACACAAAGTCTCACTTTGTCTCCCTCAGTAGAGTGCTATGGCGTTACAGCTCACAGAAACCTCCAGCTCTTGGGCTTAGGCGATTCTCTTACCTCAGCCTCCTAAGTAGCTGGGACTACAGGTGCCCACCACAATGCCCGGCTATTTCTTTGTTACACTTTGGCCGGGGCCAGGTTTGAACCCACCACCCTCGGTATGTGGGACTGGTGCCCTACATATTGAGTCACAGGCACTGCCCATTTTTCTTTTTCTTTTCTTTTTTTTTTTTTTTTTTTTTTGAGACAGAGCCTCAAACTGTCAGTCTCCCTGGCTAGAGTGCTGAGACATCACAGCTCACAGCAACCTCCAACTCCTGGGCTTAAGCGATTCTCTTGGCTCAGCCTCCCAAACAGCTGGGACTCTAGGCACCCGCCACAACACCCAGCTGTTTTTTGGTTGTAGTTGTCATTGTTGTTTGACAGGCCTGGGCTGGATTCGAACTCGCCACCTCTGGTGTATGTGGCTGGGGCCTTAGCTGCTTGAGCTATAGGCGGGCACTGAGCCCCTTCTATTCTATTATAGTTACTATTGAGTTGGTGCAAATTTACAGCAGCCCCTACTCAGAAACCCCACCACATCAGTTAATTAGGCAACTTAATTATTCTCATTACAGATATTACATCTCCTATTAAAATAAATAAGACATTATTAGCATTATTTAAGCCACTGGATGAGTTCTTTATATAAGAAATATTTAGTTGCCTCATTGAAAAAAATAAAAGAGGTTTTTAAGGAAATAGGACACAGAATGGATATTTGAGGGAGAATTAGAAATGGATGGGTAGGAAAATAACGGGTTCCAAAGAGTAGGCAGAAAGGAGTAGTCTGCTAATTCCAGGGCCTTCATATTTTGGCCTGACTGAGGAGCTGTTGCCCCTGCCCCACCCCCAACCCCAGCCAGGTTCACCTGCCCACTGCCCAACAGAAAGACAACATCCAGAGACAGCAGGGTTCATGGCAGACAAAGGGTTTATTCCATGGAGTGCCAAGCAGGGAGACAGGAGAAATCTCTCAAGTCTGCCTTCCCAAGAATTGGTGGGGGGACAGGGTTTTTATTTTTATTTGTTTGTTTGTTTGTTTATTTATTTATTTATTTATTTTGAAACAGAGTCTCAAGCCGTCACCCTAGGTTGCTCAGAGCAACCTTAAACTGTTGGGCTCAAGTGATTCTCTTCTCTCAGCCTCCCAAGTAGCTGGAAGTACAAGCACCTGCCACAACGCCTGGCTATTTTTTGTTGTTGTTGCAGTTGTCATTGTTGTTTTAGCTGGCCGAGGCCAGGCTCAAACCTGCCATCCTCCGTGTATGTGGCTAGCGCCTTGCCGACTGAGCTTCAGGAACCGCCCATGGGGACAGGGTTTTTAAAAGACAGTTTGGTGGGCACAGTGTTAGACAGTCAGGGTCTATTAATTGGCTGGTTTGGGGATGGAATCAGCAGTCCATTGGTATGGGCCACTGTATGGGTGGGTCAGCTGATCTACTGAAATGCAGTTCCTTGAGCCTGGATGGGTCGGTCAATCCATTGGAATGCAGAACCTGGAAGATGTCTCAAAAGCTAGCCCTAGGTTATGAACAGGTGATATTTACGAGAAAAGTTTAAAAATCTGTACAACTATCAGCTGTGCCCTCTAGCATTGCAATTATAGAGCAACAATGGGACAGTGACTATTATCAAGTAAACGAGGTGACAGTGGCTGATTTTTATCATTATTTTAGCTAAGCCTGTTCCTTCACAGAGTTTGATTATTATCATTATTTTACCTAGGCCTGTTCTTTCACTGAGTTTTGGTTGCCTTGGTTTTTGTTTGTTTTTTTAATTTTTTTTTTTTTATTGAGACAGAGTCACATCCTATCCCATCCTATCCCCTGAGCAGAGTACAGTGGAGACATAGCTCACTGCAACCTCACACTTGGGCTATGGGCGTCCTGCTGTCTCAGCCTCCTGAAACCCCTGGGATTATAGGTGCTTGCCACAGCACCAGCTGGGTTTTTCATTGTTTTCATGAGTCAGCCCTCTTTCTTGCTCAAACAAGTCTCAAACTCCTGAGCTCAAGCAATCCTCCCGTCTCAGCCTCCCACAGTGGTTGCATTACAGGCGTGCACTCCCAAGCGCGGCCTTCGCCAGGTTTTGAGGCCATTACTCTAGCTCTCACCTTGCACTCCTCCCTCAGTCTGTAAGGCTGGTTTCAGAGCTGGAACTTGGGAGCCTACAAAGGAGGGTGGACAAAAACTGAGGAAAAACTGGATAGTTCTGAGTAGGATTCCAAGGAGAGGACTAATTACAACCAAGCCTAAGTCCATTTTTATCTCCTGTTTCTAGGCTCCTCACTTGGTTCACCTGAGAGCAGGAGTGAGGCTCGGTGAGACGGCGCTAGCTGATAGTATCCTCTGTGAT
The DNA here is from genome assembly GCA_963574355.1 of Loris lydekkerianus. Taxonomy (NCBI): domain Eukaryota; kingdom Metazoa; phylum Chordata; class Mammalia; order Primates; family Lorisidae; genus Loris; species Loris lydekkerianus. Next base: position 9,156 of record CAUYPK010007301.1, on the reverse strand, counting down.
GGTCTCACCTGTGCATTTAACAGCTATCATATGGGTATTACAGGTAAGGCAAATACAGCTAAAAACCTATTAAATTTAAAAAGATTGAAAAAATTATATAATAATCTGCTTATTAGGTGTTTTCCTCATTATGGGTGGAGACCAAGTCTTTTTTTTTTTTTTAGGTAGAGTCTCAAGATGTTGTCCTGAGTACTGTGACATCACAGCTCACAGCAACCTCAAACTCTTGGGTTTAAGTGATTCTCTTGTCTCAGCCTCCCAAGTAGCTGGGACTATAGGCACCCACCACAATGCCCTGCTATTTTTTTGTTGCAGTTGTCATTGTTGTTTAGCTGGCCTGGGCTGGGTTAGAACCTGCCAGCCTCGGTGTATGTGGCCGGCACCCTACGCACTGAGCTATGGGCACCGCCGAGACCAAGTCTTGAATATTTTAGTATGTTGTATCTCTGCTGACAGGCCTAGTTTCTCCTTGATGAACTAAAGTGAGTTTTCTCTCTCTACTTTGTGCGTCCTTGATTACCAGAGAGAGAAGTGGGAGGTGCCTCAGAGTCCTTCTGGATCAATCCCTTCATTTTGCCAGATGAAGAAACAGGACACACAATTAGTGGTTCTGTGGCAAAGGCAATTATCAGAGATAAACTAGTGATTTCTGGTATCTAACTTTATGTTGTTCGCACTACACAGTTATTCTTCTGGAAGGTTCCTGTGGCCTAGGTTTACTGGAAAAGCAAATGGAATATCAAAAGAACTCATGTATTTACTGCATATGAATGTAAAACTTAAGAAATAGACATTTAATTTTAGAGTTAAAGAAACAAAGCATGAGAAATTAAGCATCTTGTTCAAATGCTTGCAGCAATGGCTCTGAGCTATAATATGTATAAATCACATGAAAAAGGTAATGGGGAAAAGGTCAAGATTCCAAGAAGAGGGAATAGTGTATGCAGATATAAGGAAGCAGAGAAGGACTTCGAGATGTGGGAAACAGAAGCTCAAGGCATCTCGATCACTCTTCAAGGGAGAGCCACAGTAGAGAAGGCTGAAGAGCACAGGCAGACCGGGAAGGTACCATGTGCCAAGCTAGGGTCTTACTTTCCATAGCACCTGGGCCAGAGTTTCCCAAAGTGTGAACTGTTCCCAACTGCTTTAACATCACTTTAGGTAGTCTTTAAAAATTCAGACCCTGAGTCCATCCCAAGATGTTAGAGGTTGAATTGTGTCCAACTCACCAAAATTCATTATGTTGAAACCCTACTCCCCCTCCCAGTACCTCAGAATATGACTGTTTGGAGCTGGGGCCTTTAAAGAAATATTAAGTTAGAATGAGGCCACTGGAGTGGACCCTCACCCAATGTGACTGATGTCTTTATATAATAGAAAGAGGAAATTTGGACACACCAGGGATGTGTGCACTCAGACACGAGACCCCCTAAGGACATAGCAAGAAGGCAGACATGTGCAGACCAAGAATAGAGGCCTTCTCTTTTCTTTTCTTCTTTTTTTTTTTTTAAGAAACAGAGTCTTCCTCTATTGTCCCAGCTGGAGTGCGGAGGTTTAAATCACTGCAGCTGAGAGGCATTAAAAGAAACCTGACTTGCTGACATCTTGATCTTAGGCTTCTGGCCTCTAGATTTGTGAAGAAAACACATATCTCTTGTTTTTGTTTTATTTTACTTTACTTTATTTATTTTTGAGACAGAGTCACACTCTGTCACCTGGGTAGAGTGCAGTGGCATCATCCTAGCTCACAGCAACCTTAAACTCTTGGGCTCAAGTGATCCTCTTGCCTCAGCCTCTCATATAGCTGGGACCACAGGCACCTGCCATGACACCTGGCTAGCTTTCCTATTTTTAGTAGAGATGGGGTCTTGCTCTTGCTCAGGCTGGTCTTGAACTCCTGAGCTCAGGTAATCTACCCGCCTCAACCTCCCATAGTACTAGGATTATAGGTGTGAGCTAACTTGATAGGTATATCTCTTGTTTATTTTTTTGTTGTTGTTGTTGTTTTTAGAGGCAGTCTCACTATGTTGCCCTCAGTATTGTGCCATGGCATCACAGCTCTTAGCAACCTCCAACTCTTGGGCTTAAGCAATTCTCTTGCCTCAGCCTCCCAAGTAGCTGGGCCTATAGGTGCACGCCACAACACATGGCTATTTTTGTTGTTGTTGTAGTTGTCATTGTTGTTTAGCAGGCCCAGGCTGGGTTCGAACCTGCCAGCTGCAGTGTATGTGGCTGGCCCCCTAGCTGCTGAGCTACAGGTGCTGAGCCATGTCCCTTGTTTTTTTAAAAAATTAATAAATAAAAGGATTCATGCCATGATAGAGTAATTGGTAATGACTAGATTTCCTAATATAAACAATCACAAAACTGGTCAAAATATATCAAATTTTGGCTAACAGTTATGAAAGACTGATATCCTTCTTGGGTGTGGGACACTATTATTAGAGGGACTTCACCCAGCAAACACAAGCTGTGTAACCTGGCTCCTTGTACCCTCAATGATTCCCCAAGAATAAAGAAAAAAAAGACTGGGTGGCTCCTGTGGCTCAAAGGAGTAGGCCGCCGGCCCTGTATGCCAGATGTGGGGGGTTCAAATTCAGCCCTGGCCAAAAAAAAGAAAGAAAACTGAGATACTTGAGAGACAGGAAAGCCCCACTGTCACTGGCTTTCTACTTGCAGCACTTTCCAAACTGTGGTATAGAGAGGTAGAACCCAAACAGGGAACTGTGTTTCATTTAATTTAATTAATTAATTTATTTATTTATTTTTAAGACAGAGTCTCACTTTGTTGCCCTCAGTAGAGTGCTGTGATATCACAGCTTACAGCAACTTCCAACTCTTGGCCTTAAGCTATTCTTTTGCCTCAGCCTCCTAAGTAGCTAGGACTACAGGCGCCCGCCACAATGCCTGGCTATTTTTTGTTGCAATTCTCATTGCTGTTTTACCTGGCCGGGGCCAGGTTCGAACCCACCACCCTTGGTATATGGGGCGTGATGGCAAGCACCCATAGTCCCAGCTACTTGGGAGGCTGAGGCAGGAGAATTGCTTGAACTCAGGAGTTTGAGGTTACTGTGAGGTAGGCTGACACCATGGTGCTCTAGCCTGGCAACAGAGTGAGACGGTCTCAAAAAAACCCAGAAAAACAAAAAACACCAAGATAGTCTGAAGAAACGTTACAGATAAAGGGAAAGTAAAGAGGTTGATGGTTATATGCAGTGCATCTTGGATTGAATAAAGGAGTTGTAAGGATATTCTTGGGACAATTATCCAAGAATTTGAAATTTGAAGGATTAGATAATACTTGGATCCATGTCTAATTTCCTGATTTTCATAACTGTGCTTATGTAAGAAAATAACTTTGTCATTTAGAAATGTATACCAAAATTAAAATTTAGGGTGAAAAGGGCATTATAATTTCCAACTTTCTTTCAAATGGTTCAGAAAGAAAATATTACAGCAAAAAGGGGCAAAAATACACCCAGGTGCCATGGCTTCTCCCTGTAGACCCAGGTATTCTGGAGGCTGAGGCGGGAGAATTGCTTGAGCACCGAAGCTTACTGGAGCCCAGGAGTTTGAGGTTACTGTGAGCTAGGGTAATGCCATTTCTCTCTAGTCTGGGGCAGAGCGAGCCTCTGTCTCAAAAAAACAAAGGGCTCGGCATTCATAGCACAGTGGTTATAGTGCCAGCCACATACACCAAGGCCAGCGGGTTCAAATGCAGCCCTGGCCGGGTAAACAATGACAACTGCAATAAAAAAATAGCTGGGCATTATGGCAGATGCCTGTAGTCCCAGTTACTTGGAAGCCTGAGGCAAGAGAATCACTTAAGCTCAAGAGTTGGAGGTTGCTGTGAGCTGTGACGCCATGGTACTCTACCGAGGGTGACATAGTGAGACTCTGTCTCAAAAAACAAACAAAAAAACCCTAAAAGTATACAATTATGTAGAAAGGAGAGAATGAAGAAAGAAAATGGCTTTCTGAGAGTCACTTGTAATGTTTCTAAATCCACTGCCAGTGGGAGGTAGGACCACCCCACCTAGAGCATTACTCCTTAGTACACCTGTGAGCCTGTTACTTTGTGTACTTAATGCTTGGTTAAACGTGGACAATTTGAACTTCCAAAAGCCAGTCTGTTAACATGTTGGTTCTTTATCTTTTTTCTTCTTTTCCAGCCGAAAATGTAGCAAAAAAATGGCAAGTGAGTAGAGAAGATCAGGACCAGATTGCAGTTCTGTCTCAGAATAGGACAGAGAGTGCACAGAAAGCTGGTCATTTTGATAAAGAGATTGTACCAGTTGTTGTGTCTTCTAGAAAAGGTGAGTATGTAAATTACAATGGTTTAAACATCAGCCTATTTATAGGTTAACATTCAAAACAATTATGGGAATGTTTATAAACTATATCTTAGTTATGTTTCTGAAGTCGCAAAGGTATGTCTTGGATATATGAATGTGTAGGAGGGTTGCTTATGGACCACCATACCAGGGCGAATTGTGCCAGCATCTGGAAATTCTTGATCCTGGAGTGTCCATGACTGCTATGCACACACTGTAGGTTTCATGAGTAGACTGAAGCATTAGCTGACCTGGAACGGCTGACCTGTTCCCTGTATAGGCTAACCATTACATTACTTCCTGTTGCTTCTGTGTGCATCTCACATCCTCATTTCCACAGGATGGATCTTTTTGGGTCACTTGCTAATATACAATATTCAAGTTCCGTTATCCATAACTGACATTTCTTAGGTCTGGTCTGTACAAGACTGACTTTGAGATACGAATCCTATTTCGTGTGTTAAGAACATCATTCCTAGCACACTCATTTCCACCTCTGTACTAATCTGGGTATTTGGTTTTTTATTTTTCAGGCCTTATTGAAGTTAAAACAGATGAGTTTCCTCGCCATGGGAGCAACATAGAAGTTGTGTCCAAGCTAAAGCCTTACTTTCTTACAGATGGGACAGGAACAGTAACCTCAGCTAATGCCTCAGGTTAGATTTTCTGACAAGCATTTTTGGGGAAAATTCTATTTTCTGCAAGGTCTACTTTTTATAAATTTTGATTATATAGAAAAAAATGTTTTTTAAAGAGACAGTGTCTCACTTTATCGCCCTTGGTAGAGTGCTGTGGCGTCACACAGCTCACAGCAACCTCCAACTCCTGGGCTTAGGTGATTCTCTTGCCTCAGCCTCCCGAGTAGCTGGGACTACAGGCGCCCCCCACAACATCCATCTATTTTTTTGTTGCAGTTTGGCTGCAGCCAGGTTTGAACCCACCACCTTTGGTATATGGTCTCAGCACCCTACTCACTGAGCCACAGGTGCCGCCCTAAATTATTCTTAAAGCTCAGTTTAAGGAAAAAGATTTTCTCTGTATTTGTTCATTGGCATAATACGCACTGAAACCGATTTTGCTCCTTGACATCCCAACTAGTCATTTAAATGAAGGAAATTAAGGAACTCGTTTATGTACCTTTGTACTTTTCCAATACTAGAAACTTCCAATACCTCTTATTGAGACCTGGACTTATTTCTTCATTTTCTTAAAAATCTCCCCTCCTCCATTGCTGTAACCTTGCCTTTTTTTTTTTTTTTTTTTTGAGAAAGAGTCTCCTTCTGTCCTGGGTAGAATATTGTGGCATTATCAGAACTCAAAGGAACCTCAAACTATTGGACTCGAGCAATTCTCTTCCCTCAGTCTCCCAAGTAGCTGGGACTACAGGCATCTGCCACAATGCCCTGGTATTCTGTAGACACAGGGGTCTTGTTCTTGCTCAGGCTGGTCTCCAACTCCTGAGCTCAGGCAATCCACCTGTCTTGACCTCCCAGAGTGCTCTACCATTTCTCTGGTTGGAATGTTCTAGGGCTAATTTCATACCATATTGCCATACTTAACTGTTCCTAACTACACCGTGAAGTCTGTTTAATTGTAACAAAGGCTTTGCCAAAATATAACTCATGTCTTAAGGTGGAAAATAAAGTAGCCACAGATACTGTTAGTGTTACAGCAGTCACTCACTCCTATTTTACAGGAATCAATGATGGAGCTGCCGCTGTGGTTCTTATGAAGAAGTCCGAAGCTGTTAAGCGTGGGCTTACACCATTAGCACAGATAGTTTCCTGGTCACAAGCAGGCGTGGACCCTTCCATTATGGGAATAGGACCAGTTCCAGCCATAAAGCAAGCTGTGAGTGACCTGTTCTATCACTTTGTTGATAATGTTCTGGGATCACAGCAATAACCTACAATTTGGTATTAACTCCTCCCCTCTAAACTTTTGCTGAAATCTTTTTTTTTTTTTAATTCTTTTTTAAGAATTTTATATATTTTTTGACAGTCTATGTCGTCCTGGGTAGAATGCCATGGAGTCACAGCCCACAGCAACCTCCAACTCCAGGGCTTAAGTGATTCTCTTGCCTCAGCCTCCCAAATAGCTGAGACTACAGGCACACACTACCACGCCTGGCTGTTTTATTGTTTGGCAGACAGGCCCGAGCTGGGTTCGAACCCGCCAACCTTGGTGTATGTGGCTGGCACCCTAGTCACTGAGCTTAGATCTTTCAACATCAAAATACTGCGATTGTGTTTGGTTTCCTGTCAGGTTGTAATTCTTTTTTTTTTTTTGCAGTTTTTGACTGGGGCTGGGTTTGAACCCACCACCTCTGACATATGGGGCCAGCACCCTACTCCTTTTGAGCCACAGGCACCGCCCTTCCTGTTCCCCTTATGAAAAATTTTTCCCCTCAAGACAGTCTTATTCTGTTCCCTGGGTAGAGTGCTATGGCATCATGCCTCACAGCAACCTTAAACTTGGGCTCAAGCCATCCTTAAGTCTCTTGAGTACTGATGGGACTACAGGTGCCCGCCACATCCAGCTGGATTTTTTTTTTTTTTCCATTTTTAGTAGAGATGGGTGGTCTTACTCAGGCTAGTCTGGAACTCCTGAGCAAGTGATCCACCCACTTGGTCTCCCAAGTGCTAAGACCACAGGCATGAGCCACCGTGCCTTTCCACCTGATTTCTTAGGCCTATTAATCTTTCCTTTAGGTTGCAAAAGCTGGTTGGTCACTGGAAGATGTCGATTTATTTGAAATTAATGAAGCCTTTGCAGCCCTGTCTGTTGCAATAGCTAAAGAACTTGGATTAAACTCAGAGAAGGTAAAGATAAGCAAGTATTCCTGGGGAGAGCTTGCCAGTGAATTTCACAATGCAATCTTAACATCAAAAATAGTATGTAATAGCTTCCAGGTGTTGGCCATTTAGGACTCAGATTTGTATGGGTTGTTTTTTTTTTTGGCCTGACATTAAAAAGCAAACAAACAAAAATTACATTAGTTTACTTCAAACATAAAGAACACACTTTTGATTTTTAAAAGTAATTTTTTAAACCAAGGAACAAGGTTAAAATAAAGGTCAGGAATGGATTTCACTAAGCTGTGAATTTATTTCTAAGTTAAAATGAAAACTGACTTTGAAAGGGTAGCCTGCTGATACTAACACAAGGAAAAAGACAAGTTTAGGATTTTATCCACAGGAAAAATAAGCAATCTAAGGTAAATCTTTTCTCCCCTTAGATCAACAGTCAAGGAGGGGCTATAGCTTTGGGCCACCCTCTTGGAGCATCTGGCTGCCGAATTCTTGTGACCCTGTTACACACTCTGGAGAGAACAGGCGGAACCCGTGGTGTGGCGGCCCTATGCGTTGGGGGTGGGATGGGAATAGCAATGTGTGTTCAAAGAGGATAAACTGTTTAAACTTCACTTGAAACTTCATTCCTCTTATAACATTTTATGTGAAATCAGGACCAACATGAGGAAGTAAACCATCTCCTATGTGAACCTAAGTTGATAGCTTGCTGTACTTTTAATGTGTAATACTCAAAGGTACAAGACAAATTGTTATAAATAAAAGACATCAAATTAATCATCAAGGGCTCCAGAGTGAACAGCATCTTCATAACCTCCATGTTTATCATCTTTACTTTCTGGATGTAACTTAATAAGATCATCAATTCGCAGAATGGTAATTGCAGCTTCTGTTGCAAATTTCAAACTCTTAACTTTAACTATGGTTGGTTCAAACACACCAGCTTGTTTGTTGTCTCGAGGTTTACCATTAATCAAATCAAGACCAATCCTGTAATTAATAAAAAGAATATTAAATGGCCACTTACAAGTTGATTAGGTCACCTATTAATTACAGCAATTCCATTCAAATGTTAACCTTGAGAAATGCTGGACCTTCTAAGTTAGATAAAAGCAGCACACTGAATTGCACAAAAAGCCTCACAGGGGTCCTCAAACTTTTTAAACGGGGCCAGTTCACTGTCCCTCAGACTGTTGGAGGGCCGGACTATAGTTTAAAAAGAAAACAGGAACAAATACAATCACACCACTTCATGTGGCACGCGGGCCATAGTTTGAGGACCCCTGGAAGAGGATTGCTTGAGAATGGCTACTAATCATCCTAAAATCACCTAATACTCCATGAGACCTTCTGTATGTCAATGACTGCCCAGGAAAGGAGGGAAAGGCTAGGAATTAGAGTTCTTAACATGACAGCAGTGCTAATGATCATTAGTCATCATCCCTTGAATCAGAGTGAAAGAACACTTGTAAAGTATTTGACAAGTCTGTTATTACATTTGCTACCCCATAGTGGACTAGAATCCTTTTTAATGCTACTATTTTCCAAAGGTCTAGGACAGAGCTAAAAAGCTACTTACCACAAATGACAGGGAAATTGTATGCTTACCATTTTAGATTTTTACGCTCTGGGTTAACTTGAGCCTCATTATGAAAAGCTCTTAGTTTTGCAACCAGATCTGTGGAGTCCTGGGCAGCATTAACTGCCAGCGTATTAGGAATAACAAGAAGAGACCTTGCAAACTCTGCAATAGCCAGCTGTTCCCGAGACCCCTAAGACAATGAGAAAACAATTAGATACCTTCACATATGGGAAAAAAGTAGAAGCCCACAGCAGCAGCAGCTAAGGTATCAATGAGGTACCTATACACTCGAGTATAAGCCAACCCCCTTAATTTTACCCTAAAAACTGGGAAAACTTAGTGACTCGAGTATAAGCTGAGGTGAAAAATGCAGCAGCCACTGGTAAATTTCAAAAATAAAAATATATACCCAAAACAATTACAATAATTG
>CAUYPK010007300.1:0-22681 GCA_963574355.1 Loris lydekkerianus | reverse complement strand
CAAGCAGACAGCCCTCAGAATGGGAGAAAATATTTGCAGGTTATACCTCCGATAAAGGTCTAATAACCAGAATCCACAGAGAACTCAAACGTATTAGCAAGAAAAGAACACGTGACCCCATCTCAGGGTGGGCAAGGGACTTAAAGAGAAACTTCTCCAAAGAAGACAGACACACGATCTACAAACACATGAAGAAAAGCTCATCATCCTTAATCATCAGAGAAATGCAAATCAAAACTACTTTGAGATATCACCTAACCCCAGTAAGAGAAGCCCACATAACAAAATCCCAAAACCAGAGATGTTGGCGTGGATGTGGAAGAAAGGGCACACTTCTACACTGCTGTTAGGAATGCCCACTAATACGTTCCTTCTGGAAGGATGTTTGGAGAATACTTAGAGACCTAAAAATAGACCTGCCATTCGATCCCATAATTGCTTTACTAGGTTTATACCCAGAAGACTACAAGTCACATGTTTATTGCAGCCCAATTCATAATTGCTAAGTCATGGAAGAAGCCCAAGTGCCCATCGACCCACGAATGGACTAGCAAACTGTGGTACATGTACACCATGGAATACTATGCAGCCTTAAAGAAAGATGGAGACTTTACCTCTTTTATGTTTACATGGATGGAGCTGGAACATATTCTTCTTAGCAAAGTATCTCAGGAATGGAAGAAAAGTATCCAATGTACTCAGCTCTACTATGAAGCTAAATTATAGCTTTCACATGAAGGCTATAGCCCAGCAATAGCAAAAGACTATGGGGAAAGGGCCAAGGAAGAGGAAGGGAGGGGGGAGGTTAGGGTGGAGGGAGAGTAATGGGTGGGGCCACATCTATGGTGCATCTTAGAATGGGTACAGGCGAAACTTACTAAATGCAGAATATAAACGCCTACATACAGTAACTAAGAAAATGCCATGAAGGCTACGCTGAACAGTTTTGATGAGAATACTTCAGATTGTATATGAAAGTAGCACATTGTACCCCTTGATTGCACTAATGTACATAGCTATGATTTAACAATAAAAATAAATAATTTAAAAAACGAAAACAAACAAACAAAGAGTTTGGCTTTATAGGTACCCAATATAGAGAAACTTCAACTATAGTTTCATTTTGTAGCTGCTTTGTTTTTCTTAGCGTGAAGAGGAGGAAGTGTTGCAGAAAATAGGAAACAGGAGAGAGCAGAAGGGCATTAACAGAGCTAAGGCCAGGGCAACATCAGAGGGCCTGATGACTTAAAATTCTTCAGGGTAAACAAGCAATGCCAGTGAATTACATTTATGGTGAAAGTTAAAATGTTTATGCTTTTTTGAGGAAGTGACAACATAATTGCCTAGGAAAGTCAAGACGTAACCTTTATATTTGTATTCAGAGCTTGCTTTCCTTACCCTTTTCTCCAAAATGTACATTAAGCTAAGCTATTTTACGTTAGTTCTCAACCTCAGCTTTTTTATTTGGCAAATGCATCAGAAAATTCTATTTGGTTACTGGAGTTATCCCAAAGTGAAAAAATAGCATTTCCAGAAGGCCAGCATTCACTCCCATCCCTTTTTTGCATTTATATAACTCAATAGTGCCTTTGTTTTCTGACTGTTCACTCACACAGCAAACACACATAGCAACTGATAGAACGCTTCCCAAATGTTTTTACGACTCTAGATGTATGTGTGGTAGGCAAAGATAAATCCAGAATCAGCCTTTATTCTGATGACTTACTATTTTTTCCAAGTACTCTGAAATTAATACCATCACACAAATATTTGAGAACAGACTTAGTTCAGGGGTGGAAGGTGTCACCTGTCTAGGTACTGGCAGTCCACTTCCGCAGAGATGGCCCGAGGCTGTTACTAGAATTCCGCGGGTTGCTGTCCTTCACTAAGCACGAAGAAGTGCTTAGAAGAACCAGAAGCAGTAAACCTCCCTGGATTTCTGAATCTCTGCTCCATCCTTCATCACAAATATACTATTTGATTAACTATTTTAGAAACAGTCTCACTCTGCTGCCCAGGTTGAAGTGCAGTGGTGTGACCATAGCTTAGTAACCCTGAACTCCTGAACTCAAGTGATCCCCCTGCCTCAGCCTCCTGAGTAGCTGGGAATGCAGATGTGCACCACCACACCTGGCTAATTTATTTTTCAGGAAGACAGGGTCTTGCTGATCTTGAACTTACCCAGTCTGGTCTCAACCTCTTAGACTGAAGAGATCCTCTCATGTCTGCCTCCTGAAGCCCTGGGTTACAGGCGTTGAGTCACCATGCCCAGTCCCACAAAGTACTATTGTAAGGGTCACTGAGTCCAGTGAGTTGTAGAACAAAATCCTAAGAGTCTTTTCTTTTTGTGAGATAAATTTAGATCTTTCTGTTTTAGTCTTAAAGAGTCCCAAATGTCTAGTGTTAATGCCTAGATAGGTTTAGAGGATGAAGATTAATACCTCTTTCAATTGCTGTGAGAGCTTCCAATTCTTTAGAATGTAAGCAATATTCTTTTTGCTCTGGTTGCTGTCAGAAAACTCTTTAGCATTAATTTTAGAAGATTCTCTTCCTTACATTTTTATAAATTTAGTCAAGAAAGAACAAAAATGTTTTAAGATAACTAATACCAAATGTACTCTGAGGCTCCTATCACTTCCTTCTACTGGAATAAAATACCAAGGCTTTATGATTGTACCAAGAATGCAGCAACCGAGAAAGTCCTGCTGATCACCCTGACAATATTTCCAGAGTTTGCAGGACTGCACATAACACAAGCTTCTCATTTATATGCAATATAGCTCATTGCAATGAAAACAATTGCAATGTTTTGTAAGTTCAAGGGGATGGACATGTAGGAAAAGATAGTCCAACACCAGTATCAGTTTCCAGAAGCATTCTCACACCAGGACAAAAGGGAGAGGAGAGCTGCCAAGAACTTTTCCAGCCTTTTAATAAAGCAACCCCTGCCTCCTTCTACCCCTCCCATGAATCCCCTCACAGGGACTGCACAGAGTGCCAGGGTTCACAGACTCTCACTGAATCACTCACTCCAGACTGTGAATGAGTACAATTTATCAATTTACAGGTAAGGCAGTCTCAGGGCCTGAGGAGCTGATGGTAAAACATTTTTCTAACTGAGTAGTATTAATTGCACAACTATTTCCTGCTTTTCATTCCAAAGTGACAATACTGCTTAGATGTGTCCAAGGAGATAGGATCCCCTGTAACCCTAGTGCAAACAGTGAAACAATGACAGAAATAACTGAGAGGGTTTCAAATAGCAGTGGTGACGGATAAATGAGATGCCTGAGCACGGCATTTTACCGTAATTTAGCAATTAAAATGCTATCTACCCAGGGAACAGGACCAAGTTAAAGTCCTTTAACTTTAATGACGCAAGATAATGTAATTTGGGTGCTACCTGGACTTGAGTTTGAAAGAGCTGTTCAAAGTCAATCAACTCGTGGCTCTTCCTTTCCCTCTCTCCCTGCTGTGTACTTTGTGCACAGAGTTACTGCCGGCTTTCTGACCACACGAGTCATCTCAGCCGCTCAGACTGGATCACAGAAACCCTGTTCTGATGAGCCTCCTGTGACCAGGTCAACTGACAATAGGAAGAGCTCTCCTGCAAAGTCAGGAGAACTTGGTGTTCACCCAAGTGGTCCAAGACCAGTATCAGTTTGATACTCAGTATCATTTGAGAGGAGTCGAAATTTTATATCTAAGGGTGATTCTAAAGGAAAGAAAATAAAAATGGATCTTAGGCAGGACCACCTAATTTGTGGGACTCAATGCAAAAGGAAAATGTGGGTCCCCCTTGCTCACAGAGTATGCCGACTTTCAAGATGGCAGTAGGACACATGCGGCCCTGGGCACGCCTGCACACCTGTAGTGCTGGCCCTGATCGCAGAGTATGTGGTTGGGCCCCTCCGCATATGGACACGTATGCATTATTCTGCAAATACTTACTGAGCGCTGTCTCTATGTGATGGTGATCGAGATGGGGGCTCTGGAGTCAGCTGACCTGACTCCATCATTAACCGGCTATGACTCTGAGCAAATTATCTCATCTCTCGATTTCCCTGTGCATCCTTATCCATAAAGGAGACAAACAGCAACCCCCTTACAGGGCTGCTGGGAGAATTAACTGGAAAAACTCACCATAAAGCACTTTGACTACAGCTTGGCACAGAATGTGAACTCAGTAACAGTTACTTACACTTTTTAAGGAAGACACAAGTAAAATGTAACTGTCATGAGGATGACACAGACTGCCATGCCGGCAGAAAGCCTCCAGCAGGGCGATGCCAAATCTAGTTGACAAAACCGTGGGAAAGAGAGCCTTACCAGAAGGAAATGCACTTGAGATGGGTTACAGGAAACTAAGGATATTCACAGAAGTCAGCAGTGAGTATGTAGGAGCTGAGGGGTGGCTCACCCTCAAAGGCATGTTAAGACTGGGGCCCTGGGCACAGGTGGGAGATTGGCAGGGTCATGGCTGGAAGGACCACTGCGTCTTGCTGAATGATCAGGAAGCATAAATGTCATCTGTTAGGCAACAGGGAAGTACAGCAAGTTCTGAAGCAAAGCAGCATTGTGCTCAGAGCTGATCCCATAGACCTTGGGCCATCAAGCATACCAGAAATGCCCGAAACTGTCCCTTCCAGCCACCACCCCCCCCCCGAAGTAAAATAGGTCTACAATTTGAGAGATATAAAAACAGATAAGAACCCATATAAACCCACTACAAATACTCCATGAAAAGAAATCACAACCAAATTCTTTGTTGAGAAGCTAAATGGCATTTTTCCAGATTTTAAAAACTGGGGGGAAAAAAAAAATCAAAATAAATTTACTCTGTATCTCATCACCCAAACAAAAACAAGGGAATTAGGAGCTGATATACAGCACACCAGTGGCTTTCTAAGTGACCTCAAGTGATCAAGAGCCCACCCTCTCCTTACAACTGCCCTAATAGGCACCACACTAGGATGAGGGAAAAACAGCACCACACAACCCACCTTCCTTTCCCATTGAGAATTCTAACCTGCACCAATGCTTCTGGACTGCAGAGTCTGAGTGCTACAAAGACATTAATACCATGTGCAATGTTAGCCAAGTCCTTAAAGAGCGCGAGTTGCTGGAGTTGCCGGAGTTGCCCACCGTGGCTCAGCACCACACCTTCCTCTCCACATTCTCATGAGCATATGCTCCTGACCAAGGCTCAGCGCCACACCTTCCTCTCCACATTCTCCTGAGCACGAGTTGTCGACTGTGACTCAGCTCCACACCTTCCTCTCCGCATCCTCATGAGCACGTGTTGGCGACCGTGACTCAGCACCACACCATCCTCTCCGCGTCATCATGAGCACGTGTTGCCAACCGTGACTGAACTCCACACCTTCCTCTCCACATCCTGAGCACTTGTTTCCGACCGTGACTCAGCGCCACACCTTCATCTCCACATCCTCATGGGCACGTGTTGCTGACCATGACTCAGCTCCATACCGTCGTCTCCGCATCGTGAGCACGTGTTGCTGACCCTGACATGTCCGCATCCTCATGAGCACGTGTTGCTGAACATGATTCACTCCACACGTTCATCTACCCATTTCTACTTTCACTTTACGCCGTTCAGTATGCCACACTGTCTTTTGTCAGAAATATAATGGGAAACCACAAAAGCAGACTGGAAGACTATTAGGCTTGATTCCAACTCTTTTGAGGAGCAGGGGCTGACAGGGAGACAGTGCACTCCGCACATACTTGCAAGCAGGACCTGGGTACATGTGGACTCCCTTCTGCGTCAGGCCCTCTTTGTGTAGTTGTGGGACGGTCCTTAAAACCAACCTGCAGATGCTAAAGGGGTGGGCCTAGAGCAAATGGGCAGGGCCACCCTTATGTGTCATTGATAGCCCAGCGATCAGAGCCCCAACACACCCAACCCATAAAAACACACTCCCATGAAGAGATCCATTCTCCTCTGCTCACCAGCCCTAGGACACTCGGACCATCTCATTCTTTCACAGAGATTATTCCTGCAGGTATAAAGGAAACTAAATCCACTTTTCTCAGCTCATAAATGATAGGCAGATCCCAAACTGCCACTCTGCCACCGTCCCTGGTAATTTTAATGAGAAGAAACAGACCTCAGTAGACTCGTCGTTGTCCAAGACTCTGAACGAGATGCTTATAGGGAAATTTTCACACTGGCAACTGAGGGGGTGGATCTCCGGAGCTAATCTTTGCTAATTATCACTAATTGCCACAGGCTTGTGTTATGTTGTGCAATCAACAGATCTTGAAGAAAAATGTCAGGGGCTTCAAATACATGTGTAAGGCAGCAGAATGTACATTTTTCCCTCTGAGAGTTATTTAAACTTCCAGTGCGTATGTGTGCATGAACCTGATGCGCCCTTACCATGCAAGGGGCCTCCGACTTATCTCAAGGGTTACAACAAGACGCATGTTAGACTGGCTTCTGGGAAAGCCCTCCTGACATCTAGTTTAAGTGTTTGTGTCGGGAGGGAAGGAGGGGGTCAGTCAAGAAAGCTCCAGGACCACTATGGGTCCCCACAGACTTTCCTGTAAGCTGTGACCAGGCCACACTTCCCAGGTTAGTGGTAATGCAGAGCACGCCCATGAGCCGGGAGGGAAGGCAAAGCCCAGCTGCTGGCTGGGTACTGGAGTCCGGTTCTTTAGTGACTTGGAGGATGGCACTACCCACACCACCTCACTGCTCTTTCCAGAACACTTATAACAAGTGTTATAACTGCTATAACACTTATAACTGCTTATGACAAGATCCCTAAGGAAGGTCCTTTCCAATTTGCACTGATAGTATGCGGAATTTCCTATGACCTTCTGCAATTGCACAGTTCACCATGGCTGTTTTCGGCACAGCAGGCATCCTGAATTCGTCCTTCCTGTCTCACCAAAGTTAACCATGACATCTATGCTAAACATAACACAGCCTGCTGACGGAAACACACTGACTGGACATAGCCTTAGTCGAGATTAGGCTGAATACTGATATAGCAACAGTGCAATCAACTGAGCAATCAAAAGATCTTGAAGAAAAATATCAGGGGCTTCAAATACGTGTGTAAGGCAGTAGAATGTACATTTTTTCTGGGAAGCTCTGCCCACTTCCTCCCAACACTCAACCTGAACTGCCTCCCTTCCACTTTCAAGTAGCTGTGTTTGGAAGAACACCTAGAAAATTACGATGACGATGATGAACAACTACCATCTTCTACACCTTACTGTGGGCCGACCTTGTTCTAAGAAAATTGCAAAATCTGGAATCCACAACTCTTTGAACAACAACATGATATTCGAAGGAAATGCTCACTGTAGCATTTCAGATTTGGAGGTTTAGATTTCGGAATGCTCAACTGGTAAGTATAATGAAAGTAGTTGCCAAATCAAGAAAATCCCAAATCTTAAACACTTCTGGTCTTGAGCATTTTGGATAAAGTCTACTCAACCTTAGTTAGTTCATCTTCACAGAGACAGAGACAGGGCTGGGGCCCCATCGAATCCAGGGGGCTGGAGCGCAGAGGGGTAAGAACCTTGCCCCCTGCCGCACCCTCCCAGGTAGTGCAACTGGGCTGCAAGTTGAGACCCTGGGACAGCACAGTCTGCCGCCTGGGGGGTTTTAGGAGGTCCCAGGTCAGTCATGCTAAAACACGGCCAGCCCCACAGGGAGGAATTCCTTGTGGGAATGTTTTCCTGGACTGAGTGCAGAACAGCTTCTTTTGAGGACTGAGGAACAACCAGGAAGCAACTGAGGAGCCTGAGCTGGGGACCACACCAGAGTAGCAGCCTCTCATTCCCAAACACTCTGGACTTTGTAAATGAGTGGGGACTGGGACAAGTGCCAAGCTCAAGCCGCTGTACTCATTTCCTGAATGCTTGAATAGGAATCAGGACTGTAATAGCATCTAACGTGAACTTACAAATCACATCGACTCTAATCCTGCCGTGGGTGCCAGAGCATACTCACTCCTTTGCAGAGTAGGAAAAAGGAGCCCTCAGAGTCAGGTGACATCAAGTCACGTATGGCCCTCTACTTCCATCCCCTATCTTGGCTGATAAATACACCACCACAATTCAGTTTCAAGCTAAATCCTTTTATTTATTTATTTAAATTTTGAGACAGTCTTTTTCTGTCCCCCTTGGTAGAGTGCCATGGCATCACGGTTCACAGCAACCTCAAACTCTTGGGCTTAAGCAATGCTCTTGCCTCAGTCTCCCAAGTAGCTAGGACTACAGGTGCCCACCATAATGCCCAGCTAGCTTTTCCTATTTTTTTTCAGTAGAGACAGGGTCTTGCTCTTGCGTAGGCTGCTCTCTAACTCCTAAACTCAGGCAATCCACCTGCCTCGGCCTCCCAGAGTGCAGGGATTACAGGCGTAAACCGCTGTGCCTGGCCCTAAATCCTTTTAAAGGAGAGTCAATCAAGAACAACTTACATTTCACTTTGAGTCAATTTTGGACAAGCTCTACCAGCAATGCACTTTTAAAAATAGGAGTATTCTAAACTTAGCCAACAAAAACCAAAGAATTCTACTTAAATCTAGCTTTTTTTTTTTTTTTGAGACAGAGTCTCACTATGTCACCCTCAGTAGAGTACTGTGATGTCACAGCTCACAGCAACCTCAAACTCTTGGGCTTAGGCGATTCTCTTGCCTCAGCCTCCCAAGTAGCTGGGACTACAGGCACCTGCCATAACATCCGACTATTTTTTGTTGCAGTTGTCATTGTTTAGCTGGCCTGGGTCGGGTTTAAACCCGCCAGCCTTGGTGTATGTGGCTGACGCCATAACCACTGTGGTATGGGCGCTGAGCCTACTTAAATCTAGCTTTAATGCCTCAGCTGTATCAGATTACAAAGTGTTTTGCTTTTACCTATCGTTTAATTTTTATAAAAAGACACTGATTTATTTTCTCCTGGACTGATTAAATTCTGCCTCCATTTAAATAAGCCCTTCTGGTGGTAAAGCCTTATCATCACAGGTGAAAATTATGAATACAAGACAGTCAACTACTCTACAGGATTTCCTGACTTGATTACTCAATAAAGTTTTAAAATATTCACTGAAAGTCTATTAAATGCCAGAGTCTACACCTGGTCTTTAAGATACACAGATGAATACAACAGATGAAGTTGGAAAAACGGACACATAATATTAAGGTGAAGCATAATGCTGCTATGGCAGGCATTTGGTGATATGAACATTGCCAGAGGAGAATTAAGGTACAGAGGAGGGGAATGTTTGTTGCAATTAAAATGAGATTCCTCAGAAGAGGCGCAGCAGGCCTGGAGCTGCTCAAAGAAGGAGTATACTCGGCAGGGCAGCTCCTGAAAAAGGCATCGAGGATGCGGTGCTGTCAGAGACCAGAGAGCCACCTACACGCTTCGAGACAGGAGGCAGGGTGAGGAAGACGGGCACACGGACAGGCAAGGCCTCACTGGCACATTGCGGGGTGCTGGACTTGACCCCCAAGGGCTGTGCAGACCCACGGAAGCCTGAATCTTATTAGATTACCCTTCCAGTTGGAGGCTGATAATTTGGAGGCTGTTTGCAACCATTAAGGTAAGAAAAAGAACCTTGTTGCAAAGTGAGAGCTCCTAAGATGCTTAAAAAATGAGGAACTCAATAGAAGTTAAGGATTTAGAGAGTCAACATATGTGGATGGGTTTGTAGGGGAAGTTGATGATGAATCCTATTCCTGCTCTGGATACCAAGGTAGATGGTGGTAAGCAGTTCATGAAGGTGGGAAACGCGTGGGAAGGAGAGGCAGAAGGAGGGGCCAGAATATAGGTCGAGTTGGTTTGGCCTTGTCAGTGTGTGACATTTTCACGGCATTGAAGTGCACAGGCCTATGAATAAGACAAGTGAAAAAGAGGCCAAGGCAAAACAGGGCAGTTATGGAACTGCCCACATACTGATGAGCGTCGAGGTTATGGAAAAATGAACCATAGAGAAACTGCACTGTGTGAGATTCAAGCAAAATGAGAAGGAAATGGGGAATGCTAATTTGGGGGTGATGAGACAGGTGCAAATTGCTTGACAATGCCAAAAATTCAGGAATAAAGTTTTGGAAGACCAGGAAACAGAGTTTGAAGTGGGGAAGAGTGGATGGTATCAAATAATCTAAGGACAGAACAACTTCCAGTGGTTTGAGAGACGTGGAAGTCAGCGGGGCTCAGCCAGAGCAATCCCTGGGACGCTCCGAAGTCCCGTAATTTAAGGATCCTCACAACAAGTCACACAACCGGGATCCAAGTGGACAGTATTTAAAAAATACAAGTCCTGGAACTTTTAAACACAGCTAATGTTCTGAACAAAGGACTAAAAATGAAATGGGCACTTGTTTTGCCTGAAAGTAGAAAGTGACACGATGGAAGATTAGCAAAGAACCGATAATGAAATAACACATTTACAAAGTATTTTCCTTAAGGATCAAACAGGTACATCACCACTATGTTGTCTGAAAGGAGAACTCTTGTAAGCTTGTTTGAACAATGTTAACCAGGTACAATGGTCACACCCTGGGTGGTGCTGGTGTCTGCTGAGGAAGGGGTGAGGGGTGCAAACACAGTGGCTGCAACACTAAGCAAGTAATCTACCCCACAGATATTTAAAATAATGCGGAAGACCCTCCCCCCCCCCAGCTCAGAGCCAACGCAGCAGGTGCAAGGAGAAGGCCAGGCATACAGGCAGAAGTACCAACGGTCCAATGAGGTCTAACATCGAGTATTTGCGTAAAGGTGATAATACCTCACCTAAAAAATGGAGAAAAGGAGATTGTTGTACATGCTAACATGCCTATTATTTATACAAAGTCCCTCAAATAGCTGAACTTTTATGAGTGTATTAACCCAGATCAGGGATTTATTACTAATCCCACATTATGCTTTAACATAATAATGTATCAATTTCATTGTGCTACAGTCAGCTATTTTTATTTCAGTCCTGCTTTTTAACTCTCGGTAAATCTAAGGCCAAAATAGGGATCATTATCATACTACTTATTTCCATTAAATAATGTTAAATCAGTTAACAATACTACCGTTTTATATAAAATCAGGGGCAGCGCCTGTGGTTCAAAGGAGTAGGGCGCTGGCCCCACACGCCGGAGGTGGCGGGTTCAAAGCCAGCCCCGGCCAAAAACTGCAAAAAAAAAAAAAAAAAAAGGAAATCCATGCACTGGATTCAACATTCAAAATCTGTAATCAGAAAGTGGCTACCTGGAAAGCACAAAACTTATGTATTCACACCAAATAGAATCAGACTTTATTCTACTTAGATGGCAAATAGACCATCAGTTCTTGCTGTCTGTTTCTCTTCATTATGTACACAGAGTACCACCAAACCAAAGAATTTTAGATAAAATGTAAAACACCAGCATATTTTAGTATGTCATAAAAATCCTCACCTTGGTATTGAAAGGAAAAATAATCTATTCTACAATTATTTAAATGGAAATTGTTCCTAATGACATTTAAGTCTAGGATATCACGTATAATTACAGAAATACTAGGCTTCTACGACCGGTGAATTGATACTTTCATCCAAAACATTGTGTGCGGGATCCAGCCATGGAGAATGAGGGGGGCAGATGAGCAGCATGGGAGGTGTGAACTTGAGACGGCTGCTACCTGAAGTTACATACAACCTGCCCGCCGGGGGAGGAGGAGGAGGAATTCAGAGGTGCAGTCGTAAGGCCGAGACTAGGCTCAGGCTCAGGCCATGCTGTGTGGTAAGGCAAGAGTCCAGGTGTGGCAGACTCTGGCCATTTGTTTTGACTAGTCATGGCTCATCAGAAAGCTCCATCTTATACTTTATACATTCCCAGGTGCAACGTGAATGGCACCCAGGACGGGGCTGGTATGGAGCAGAGACTCAAATGGACAAGCGGCATCCCAGGACTTCTCGTTTCCACGTCTCAGTATGGCACTTTGTTCTCAGTAAGACTTACCTAAAGGGAACACTGAAAATCTAGTATATTTTACATGTACTGGAGAAAACTATTTTCTACTGTGAACTTTATGAAGGTGAGGACTCATGAACTCAGGAAGGATTTCTAATGAATGAAATGGTCTACTCTATTCCCAGATATTCCTGAAATTATAGTAGCAAAACAAAGTTTCTCAAACGCATGGCTGGCATGTGGCTCACGCCTAGCACACCGGGAGGCTAGGTGGATTGCTTGAGCTCAGGAGTTCGAGACCAGCCTGAGCCAGAGTGAGATCCTGTCTCTAAAAATAGCTGGGCATTGTGGCAGGTGCCTGTAGTCCCAGCTACTCAGGAGGCCGAGGGAAGAGAATCACTTTAGCCTAAGAGTTTGAGGTTGCTGTAAGCTATGATGCCACTGCACTCTACTGAGGGCAACAAAATGAGACTCTGTCTCAAAAAAAAACAAAAACAAAAACAAAAACAAAAACAAAGACCCCCCCAAAACAACAACAACAACAAAGTTTCTCAAACATAGGTTGAGTATCCCTTATTCAAAATGCTTGGGACCAGAGAAGTGTTTTGGATTTTGTCTTTTTTCGGATTCTTGGAATATTTGCATTATATGTACTTAACATTTGAGCATCCCTGAATCAAAAATATGAAATCGCATTTCTTCTGAGTACCATGTCAATGCTCAAAAAGTTTTGGATTTTTAAGTATTTCAGATTTTGGATTTTGGGATTAGGGGCACCCAACCTGTAGTACCTTCTGTGGATGCCTCAAAGTTAAAACAAGGAAATATTCTGATACTAAAAGTTAGGAATGATGGGATAGGAAACTGAACTCCAAATTTTAACAGAAGGAGGATATCCATCTAATTACCATATACTTCAAAATGAAAGTGAGCCAGAAATGCAGGACTGGGATTTTCTGAGTCATCTTAACCCTGGGCCCTGAGATCTGAAGACCTAGTGCAGTGCACTCAGAGGGTACCTGAGACTAAGAAGCTGTAGGGGCAGTGAGGTGAGATTTCCCCCGAATATCTCTGGCAGTCTATCCCTCTCACGTCTGAGGCTGAGGGTCACAGGCTACTCTTACAGTCTCACAGGGTTGACTTGCTGAGAGGCCCCTTTCTCTGGGTAGAGGTAAGATGACAGGCGGACACAGAACACGCAGAGATAACCTCATAACCTCTGGAACTGAAGGAACTCCTTCTAGAAAACAAGGAGCTATGCGTTCTGTGGCACTGAGCCCTGCTCCTACTGGAACAGGATACTTAGCTACAAAAAATATTTTCCCTTTTGGAGGTCAGTATGTTCAGCAATAAGCTTTAGTTTCTGTCACAGAAATTAAATTCAACATGGAATCAAAATACATTCTTCTATTTTATCACATGAAATATTTTATAAAGGAAAGAAATGACACCAAACCAATTTCACGTTGGGAAGCCTGACGATTGATTGTTCTGTAAAGAAAGAAAACAGCGTGGGGGTCGGGGGGAAGGTCCTTCTCTAAACAATGGTCTCCCTAGGTTCATCTTTCCAAATGTGGGCCAAATCCTGAATTCCAGTTAACACACACCTCAGCGGAAGCCAAGTTTGGAATGTGCAGAACAAAGAATTTACTCAGACATCTCTTGGATGTTTTCCTCCTCAAACATAATGCAAGTGAGGAGCCAGATGGCAATGCGTCCACTCTGGGAGAGGATTCCTTTATTGAGATAAATAGCAAGGCTTTGTAAATACATTCCTAGGATTAAGTGAGGAATTTTCAAAAGACAACTATTCTTTTTGTCTATTTTTTCTCATTAAATTATTTCTGCATGGTATCCTAGTATGCTAAAATAGTTAAATGACATTGTTTTATGCAACAGCCTGAAAGTTAGGGTAAGATAAAGAATCCATGGTGTGGTGGTTTCTAAAACTTCAAGCTTTCTGCTCCCAAACTAGATCATTCATTATTTATACATATCTGGGAACCATTTATCTTGGCACCCTGTTCTTGCTGGATTTAGTTCCTACTACTCAGATGAATCAGGGTCACGTTCTGCCTTCAAGAAGAACCTTTCCTTCTGCCCAATACAGTTCCTGGAACTTCTCCCCAGCTCTAAGGGGTTCCATAAAAAACATTCTGATGTGATCCAGGGAAGCAGAAATGATGGGGCAAGGACAGTGGGTGGGCAGAAAGAAGTCCTTTTCTATTAATAGTAGGTGACTAGCATATTATGTAATTAAATTGTCCCCTTCATTAGCCAATTTTCACTCATGTTTTGAAAGCACTTAACCTACCACTCCAACTTTAGGCCTAGATTCTGCTTCAAAGTGCTGCATTTCACAGTTAACACCAGGCAAACGTGCTAGGGCACCCTTGCAAAGGCAGAGTTAACCAGTTACCTTGTACAAGGGAATCGCTATGACTTTCAATTTAACAACAAACACAGGTTTCTGATTTTCCAGGATCCCTCAATCTCTTTCTCTTTGGTTTGGCTTACTCAGGACTGAGTGTTTTAACCCAGCTATGTGGGATGCTATCTTCTCACTGTCTTTTTCTACTTTCAGAGGAGTAGCAAATGTGCTTAAGCTATACTCGTTGCTTTTTCTCACAAATCTTTATTAATCAAGTGATACAAACACAGATATTCAGCCAGAAACTTGCATTCTGGTGCTCCTGTCATATGATTTGTCCCAAAACAATGAAGACTGCCAAAGATGGTAATATGATCACTGTCACCTCAGAGTCTGCTCTAAGTTCTAATCCATATGGCCACTAAGAACACAGGAATGATTTCTGTGAATAATCACCCAGGATTAAAGAGCAAAGCACAAGTACCAGTGTGCAGAAAGAATGGAATGTTTTGCTGGAATATATATCTTTGTTTATCCTCATGCCTTTGAAATGTTTCCATGCTTTGAAAGCCGATAGGACATGCATCTCAGTTTTAATGCTTGCTTTCTAGCAAAATACGAGAAGGCCTAAAGCCAGCGCCATGGGTCTGGTGTTATGTACATGTGGAGCAGAGACACAGAGCCAACCCCTGCAGGCACACTTACCGCCTCTCTAGTGGGCGCCCGTCACTGGAGATGCTTCGAGGAATGTTGGCGGCCCTTTCTGGAGGAGGGATTTTCCCATCTCCTTTTCCAGCATTCATCCTCGAGGTCATGGGACTCTGCAGCTGGGATGGGACTTGAGGTGAATGAGATCCCTTGTTGGCATTCCTCTGCCACTTGTTATTATTCCGGAAGGGAAACTTGAATTCATATGAGATGCCTTCGTTCATTTTGTACTCCATCACCGGCATACGGTAGGTTTCCGAGCAACTCCTATTGTAGGGAAGGGAGAGGAAAGCAGTGAATATTGCTTGTCCTTGTTGGTGGGACCATACTGACTCTCACTAACACTTACAATGGATCCAGAACTTCATCCCTGTTTCAAACCATCTTTCAGTCCTTGTGCTCTATAGTTATTTTCCTTTACAAAAACTAGAACATTTTCCTTTACTCAATCCTAACTGTTGAGTCTGACAAATGGAGACTTTAAAAAACAATGGGACCCATGGTCACCCTGGGGGGAGGGGCAGAGCACTGGGACCTGAGGAGGGAAGGCCACCAGGACAGCATGACAGGAGCACAGGGGCTTGGAGGAAACAAGCAATCATAACATCCTTCACTGTGGGTTATGACTGGGATCTATAAATAGAAGGGTGCATAGTTTAAATGTGTTGGGCTCCTTAGAGTCAAGAAATTAAATGGGAAAAAAACCTAGAAATCCAAACCAAGAGCCAAATTTAGCTTAGATGGAAGAAAAACAAAAAACAAACAGAAAAAAACCCCACCAATTATAGAAATACTACAATTATCAAATCCCCAAGGAACAAAAGCATAATCTGAAATCAGACTTTTTTTCTTTCTTCCAAAGTTAGGGATCTTCCACAGCAGAGCTGTCCCCAGGCAGCAGCCTGACTGAAATTAATGACAGGTACAAATGTCTTGTCACTTTAGCCCCTCCTGGTGCCACCTTCTCAACTCCCAAATCTTGGGAAAGTCGGAACCCATTTGCCATTTCTTTTGCCCAAACAACCAGAGGGAGGCTCTAAGTTATTAATTTGATTGACAGACAAATTACTGGGGAAAAGACCTATTCCCACTGAAGCATTAACTCCAACTGTGCATTTGAATTTCATCACTAAGTTTAAAAAAATTTCCTTTCTTAAAGAAATTTCAAAGATTGAGGAGCAAATAGGAAGATTTGGAAAAGAGAATTCTGTTAATAGAGTGATTCTAAAATCAGGAAGGGGCACTTCAGAGGTAGTGTTAGGAAAGCCCAAATCAGAGCTACTAATAGAAACTGAATTCGAGCCACAAACACATGTCACAAATGTAATTTTAGAAAAGCAAAAAATGAAAGTGGTGAAATAAATTTAATAAGACATTTTATTTAACCTAATATGTCCACAATGTTATTGTTTTAACATGTAATCAATATTGAAAAATTATGAAGATATTTTGTATTCTTCTAAATCTGGTATATGTTTTACACTTACAGCACATTTCACCTTGGACCAATTATATCACAAGTGCTCTGTAGCAATGTCTGGCTCATGGCTCTGTACTGGACAGTGCAAGTCCAAAGGGCATCCAGCCAAAGGCCTGGTCTCATATAGCTGCAGGGAGGTGAGATGGGGGAGGTTAGATATGGGGGGGGGGGAGCAGAAAGCAAGGGAGTTGGCAGGGGGAGACAAGGACAATGGAAGGTGCTACTCTTCCATGATCCTGTCTACGTGTCTCAGGGTTGACTTCTGACACTTCAAACGCACAGTCCACAATGCATCCTCTTGCACTTCTCCATGACAGTCTCCATTTTTTGAAAGTGCCACTTCTGTAGCACGTGCTTGGGAGCAACCAGAGTGTCTGCTAGCGTCCCTGCCTACCTACTCATAGCCTGTATCTCCAATGGGTACTTTTGGGGGGAGATTTCCTTACCTGTCCCTGCCAACTTCTCCAAAGCCTAGGTCAACCTTAATCTGAGCCTCATGCCCAGGGCTCCACTGTACCCCTTTTATGCTTTAACACTAATGGGCAACCCCAGTAAGAAACACATTTTACACAACCACATACTCACATAATATTCATTCTTACTCTGATTACCTCCTATTTTGATATATTCTAAATTTATGTTTCACTAAAAGAATATATTAGGTACAACCTCCTAAACTTATTTCACGACCTACTTGAGATTTTAACTCTTAAAAATCTATATTTTGTAAAACTTTGCTTTATGTACATTTGACATTACTTTTAGTTAATGACTTATGTCATAAGCCCTTTTCTTTTGATATTAGGAAATATTACCTTAAGCTCTGATGTAATTTCTAGCTTTGATTCTGATAATTCTGGCAAAAAAATACCATTGTATAGTGTGTCTCTATTAGCAACTCAAAATTTTTATTGTTGATGGAGATATACTATAGTATAGTCTGGAGTCTTTCATTTCTGACTAGGCCACTTATAAAGGTCTGGGACTCTGAATTTGTAAATATAATGAAAGGAATATTGATAAAAATTTACCAATGAAAAGTTTCCCTCCTCAGCATCAGGAGTAGGTCTGCTTCTCCCCAGCAATGGTCAGTCTTTACCTAGCAGCTCAGTGGAAGCTGTCCTCTACTATCATCTGTGCCCCTTCTCCTGGCTCCTAGGAACTGGCACCTGTACAGAACTTTATTTCTGCCTAGGCCATGTTTTACTCTCCCCCCCAAATTCCCTGCTGAGGTTTTATTTTGTGATACTGTACAGGTAACTTCTTGTAGGCTGCTTTCAGTCCATTTTGCATCAGGCAGACAAAACACAAGTAAATAAATTGGTGATAACAGTAATAGAATCCATAATGATGTGATATTGTTTGACAAGCTGCTTTCATCTTCAGGCCTTTGTTTTTTGCAAAATGAGAGATTTGGAATTGAGAATCACCAAATTTTCTTCTTCAAAAACTATTTGAAATAGTCTTTTAAGGCTTGGCACGGTAGCACAGTGGTTATGGCGTCAGCCATATGCACCAAGGCTGGCAGGTTCAAATCGGCCCAGACCACCTAAACAACAATAACAGCTGCAACCAAAAAACAAAATAGCTGGGCGCTGTGGCAGGCACCTGTGGTCCCAGCTACTCGGGAGGCTGAGGCAAGAGAATCACTTAAGCCCAGGAGTTTGAGGTTGCTGTGAGCTGTGATGCCACAGCTATACTGAGAGTGACATAGTGAGATTCTGTCTCAAAAAAAAAAAAAAAAGAAAAAAACAGAAATAGTCTTTTAAATCTGCAGTCCCCATAGCTACCAATGAGCAAACGAAGCTTCATCTGCATTTATAGCCATGCCCCATCACTTGCATCACTGCCTGAGCTCCACCTCTTATCCAATCAGCAGCAGCATCAGATTCTCATAGGAGCATGAACCCTACTGTACTGCACATTCAAAGGATCTAGGCTGTGTGTTCCTTATGAGACTCTAATACATGATGAACTATGGTGGAACTGAGGCTAGTGCTGGGGAGTGGCTGCAAATATAGATTATCATTAGCAGAGAGGTTTGGCTGCACAGAGACCATTCCCACCTATCCCCACGCCCTGTTCATGAGAAAACTGTCTTCCATGAAATGAGTCTTCAGTGCCATAAAGGCTGGGGACTGCTGTTTTAAACTGCATTTAACATTTAATAGTAAAACTGGTTAAAACAGTCCTTTGGCCAAAGACTTTGTCTTCCCTTACAATTTATATTTCTTTCCCACCATTCTTGATACGTGACTAGAAAGCTCTAGAGAGGGAGAAAAGATTCCTTCTTAGAGTAGGAATAAGCAAAGAAGTTTCCAGTGAAGGAGACCTCTGCCACCTGCTGCTTCTGACTGCCTTTCATGGCAAGAGTAACTACCACTGGCTTCCTGGACTCCTACTTTCCTCTGCCACACAGAAGAATGATATGTAGAATCAGGATATGGACAGTGGACTATCCAACACGGAGGAAAGATGGCTTTCAACGCCACACAGAAACTCACAGAGGGGTTTTCATAATCTTTATAACTCTACCAACACTAATAACTCCATGAAGCAGATGCTGTCATTATCCCCACTGTATAGATGAGAAATGGAGGCCTGGAGAGGTTTACCTGTCCAAGTTTACCCAGCCAGGCAGAGCTGGGATTTGAAAACACACAGAATCAATCTACCCAGAGGTTAGGTTGGTTTTATTTTAGTCACTAACTCAACCACTTCAAGTTCCCAAACATCCTTTACCCTATAGAAATTATCACATCTCACACAAGTCATAGCCCATCACAAAAACAAACAAAACCCCCCCAACTTTTATAAAACCCAATTCAAGAGCTGTGGTCTGGTCAGCAGGAATTACAATGTCAGCACAAAAGGTGACAAATGGTGACCAGCCGAAGCTATAAATTAATGGAAAAGCTACTCGATCTCCTTATTCTGTTTTTTAGCCTTTTAATTTCTTCTTTTACCATATCATTACTCTCTCCTCTTTTCCTTAAGACACTATGAAATACAAAAAAAAAATGGAGGACCAATATATTGAACAGAATATCACAACATTGAATTCATGAGGCAGAAAAGATTTTTTGTTTGATGATGGCTCCATCTCTGTAAGCCATGCACACTGGCTTGGAAAAAACAGCTAACATCTTTGAACCAAAGTCCTTCACCTGAACAATGAGAGATTTGAACTAGAGGCTTTCTAATAGCCCCTCCAACTCTAAAGCAGTAGGCTTTTGCACTTTAAAATACTGGTCTTTTAAAAAAGGAAGTCAACAAACAAAAAAACTTTTGTCACCATTTCTTATCTAAAAGGTTATTTGGTCTTTTTATGTAACTTGTTATTAGCTCTTCTTTTGAATGGCCCTTAATTGCTTTCCCCAAAGACTGTAGGCTAGTGGTCCTCATCAGAATGAAGGTTAGCCACTCGTGTGCAATTCCACCCAGAACATCACAATGTAGCCTGTCATTCTGGAGTTTTCACCTTGCAAAGAGAATGACATGGAAGATTCAGAGGGCACAGACACTAATACTATGTATACGGACACTGTTCTACTCCGGAGCGACGACAGGCAGGGTATAGATATGGGTTGGGTACCTCCTGCAGAAGGCACTGCTCACTCCCGGAGGTCTTCTGCTCATGTCCACCAGCGCTGTCTACCTCGTGCTGTCATGCTACCTCGTCTTGTTCACTCTTTGGGCAGCGACCAGACCTCATCTTCTTATCTCATGTTAGTAAAAATGAAGCTGCCATGAGGATAAAAAGAAAATGCCCAACACATAGGAGGGGCTCAGAAAGTTTATATACTCTCTAGGTCCTTTCTTTTTTTGGAAAAAAACAAAACTGTAGTCTGGGAGCAACCTATGGAGGGGACCGAGAACAGGTGAAGGGGCTCTATTTATATTTGTTATTTAATATTTAATATGTTTATGTTTGATGATGGCTCCATCTCTGTAAGCCATGTACACTGGCTTGGAAAAAACTACTTTTTTGCTGTTAAACTGGCTTTGTATTTTTTAAAATGCTGTCTTTTTCAAATACATGATTATTCCATGTGAACATATAAACCTATGGGTGTATTATACACACTCACTGTGCCCCTGGGTACTGGTGGCAGCCTCAGGTCCTGGGGACCCTAAGAACCCCACATAGGTGAGGGCCGGGGACAGCGTGCCTCCAGAGGCCTGTGCTGCCTCCTGATAGAGCTTTGGTGGTAAAATCAAAGCCGACAAAGAAGAGAGTGACTAGTGAAAGAACAGAGTAATTAGTTGCTAGGAAAATAGCAGTGGGAGTGCGAAGTGCGGAGGAGAAGGGAAAAGTGACAGAAGAGCATTATCCTATTTTGTTGAAAATTATAACAAGGTGTTAATGCTTCCACTGTTCCCTTTGAAGTCGTTTCTGAAGGCAGGAGCAGAGCTGGCTTAGAGGCTTCCCAAGGCATCACTGCCAGCATCTCCCAGCTGCCCTGCTCAGGTCCGACAGTGGCTCTACAGATGGAAACTGCAGTTAAACTGCAGTTAAAGGAGCAGAGTGTGGCTCCAGGCCTGTGGGGATGTGTGGTACACTGGCCCTTTCCCCAGAATCCCGTCCCAGCAAGCAGATGGCCTGAGTGCTTCACAGCTGCGCTGGGCAAGTGCACAGACATGAAGCGTGCACTCAGGGTGTGCCGATGGTCCATCCCAACTCTGCCCACAGTGATGCCACGCTGGGAGCCTGAAATTAGCCACAGTGGGAGAATCTGCACTGTGGAAATGAGCAAATGACTACAGATCAAGGCTTTTTCTCCAACGAAACGCCAATTTAACTGCCTATTCTAGAGTATAAGGAAAGGATTTGTGCACCAAGCATACCAAGTGACAGTTAAGAACCTAGACTCTTGAAGTTAGACCCCAATTGGCCAGAGGAGCTTAGGAAGTTTATCAACCTTTCTGAGTCTTAGTTTTCTTCAAAACAGAAATAATACTCTCACCTCACAGCCTTTTGTAAGGATTAAATGTACTAATCCATATAAAAGTGCTTTTTCTAGGACTTGGCACTTTAACATAAAACACTCAGGAGTTGTTAGTTATTTTCGGCAGCACTCCAAGGAAGATACACCAGCCTAGTGCCTCCTCCACCCCGGAGCCAGCTGCCAGAGCCTGGCCTCTGACCCACACCAGCCTAGTGAACCTTCTCCACCATGAAGACACCTGCCAGAGTCTGGCCTCCGACCCACACCAGCCTAGTGCGCTTCCTCCACCCCAAGCCACCTGCCAGAGCCTGGTCTCGACCCACACCAGCCTAGTGCGCCTCCTCCACCCCAAGCCACCTGCCAGAGCCTGGCCTTGACCCACACCAGCCTAGTGCGCCTCCAACACAGAGCCACCTGCCAGAGCCTGGCTTCTGACCCACCTCTCTAGTCACCATTATTCACGAGGTCACACTTCCACAATGCTATTTCCTTCTCCTCTACCCCCTATAAACCTGGGAGCTAGAAATAACAGACAGCTCTCTCAGCAGACAAAATGGTATCACAAGACCTCGGGACTAGACTGGTCTCTACTATTCCTTATTGTAGGCAATTGAAGTTGACATGTTACAAGTGCCAAAAGGCGCCGAACTGCCTCTTAGAACCAATAAAGGAGATAACTTTGAAAGAGACACCAAGAAGCAGCAGAGAAGTAGGCCAGAGAACGAGGTGGCATCTGGAGAGCGCTGTACACATCCACTGTCTTCCTCACATTATTTTTTAAATCATAGTTCCTCATGATGCTTAACATTAATGACCACACACTTGAGGAAATCAGAGGTTAGAGGCAGTTAAATCAGGTCGAGGTCCAATATCACTGGCTCATTAACCAAGAATCTAACTATTATTCTTCACTGCCCTCCATAGCACCAATGATGGGTAAGATTCCCAAAGCGGGGACAACCTAAGACAGGATATGGAGATGCTGCATGGTGGATTACATTCATAGTACCCAAAGATGGGTAAGATCACTCTGCATTCAGACAGGGACCAAACCATTGATGTTTGTATCCCCATGACGGGTAAGACTGAAACTGCAAGAGCAGGCAACCTAAGACAGGGGCTATGTTTTTCCACCATACAAAAAACAAAAGAGGGAATTGCTGGGCCCTGCCATGTGCCTGAGGCCTAGTGCAACTTCCCGAGCCTGACTAGAAGTAGATCCATCGAGCTACTTCCACGTAGCAATGAC
>CAUYPK010007299.1:0-91858 GCA_963574355.1 Loris lydekkerianus | reverse complement strand
TGAGCTTGAAAGGTATTTTATTGATTCCCAAGGACCTATCATGATACCTGGAATATGGTGGGCATTTTAGAATCAGGCCTTATTTAGATGCCAGAGACACACTTGTGAATAACACCAATCCAATTCCCTACCTACACACAGCTTGCATCTGCACACACACACTGGTCAGTATGTGTAGGGCAGTAGTATCAGTGAATTCATAAAAGCAAAAATACAGAAATTCACATTCCCCTGACTTTCCATCAAAAAGAAAAACCAATACGATTATGATCTTATAAGCATAACTGAAATAGAAACGTTCCCCACTTCATTGTCATTGAGGGATCATTGATGTTCTATGAGCTAATAAGACAAAAGAAAATATTTCAGGCCTTGAAAGAAAAGATGTGTCAAATCTTAGATTTGTCTATTTAACAAAATAAGGTCATCATGCTTAGTCATTTGCGTAGCTACAGTAAAGAAGAATAAGTAAGTGGCATAGCTTTTTAAAGAACATCCTTTAAGTATTTAGTCATAGGGTTTTTTTCCTAAAGTCTTCATTTTATAAAGAAGAAAATTGAAGTCAAAAGATGTGAAAAGAGGAGTAGAGGGTGGGGGATTGGTGTGCTACCACCTAACAGGCACAATGTAAGGGTATGTGGCACACCTGGGTGAAGGGCTCAACTACAACTTGGACGCTACCTAACAAATGAAAACAATGTTAAGTTAATTGTACCCTTTTATCAGTCTAAAATTTTTTTAAAAGACTGGGCATGGTGGCTCACACCTGTAATCTAGCACTCAGGGAAGCCGAGGCTGGTGGATTACTTGAGCTCAAAAGTCCAAGACCAACATGAGCAAGAGCCAGAATCCACCTCTACTAAAAATAGAAAAACTAGTGGGGCATTGTGGTAATCACCTATGGTCCCACCTACTTGGGAGGCTGAGGCAGGAGGATCACTTAAACCCAAGAGTTTGAGGTTACTGTGAACGAGGCTGATGCCTCAGCACTCTACTCAGGGCAACACAGTGAGACTGTTTCAAAATAAATAAATAAATAAAAATTAATTACTTAATCAAATTAAAAAAAAAAAAGATGTGAAAAGAATGTGACACAGTACATGAGGGTCACTTCAGGGACCGCCTCTCTCATCTCTCATGCTCAGTTTATGTTCTTTTTTTTTTTGGAAAATCATGTAATTCTTTAATATGTTCGGGTCACATGTAGATTGCTCCTTACACCAGTAATCTGAGTAATAATTAACAGGATAATTCATACACAATATAAACAAATTGAAACAGTGGTTACTAACTAATAATAAGATAATAAGTTTAGACTCGTGGCAAAAAAGTCAGTAAGTAAGAACAGAACACTTATTTTTGCTATTCAAAAAGACAAAGGCAGCACACTTTTGAATAGCCCAACTTTCCTTACACATGCCTGCCCCAACACTGGGTGTTCTTTTGCTTTTGCTGTTTCCAGACCTAAATGTTTTCTCACTCAGAAAGCAAAATGGTACAGAAAAAATCTTTTCATTCATTAGCCTTTTACCACCAGAATCAGATTCAAAATCAAAGCTAAGGGCATTTGGATTGTTTCCATGTCTATTGTGAAATTGAGCTGCTATAAACATTCCAGGGCAAATGTCCTAGTGGTAAAATCTCTCTCCTTTTGTTTTCTCTGGGTGAAAACATTACCATTTGATCCTGCAGTCCCTTTACTAGGTATTTACTCAGTTTATGTTCTTTCTCTCACCCCAACTTCTCTATGTGACTTGGGGACAGAGGAAATGGAGATAAACAACTATAATAGAATGCACATTTGAATATGCATTTCTAAAACTCTAGAAATCAGGTTGAAAAAGCAAAAGTTAGGATTCTTACCAAACAGAGCTTACCCTAAAAACTACGAATCTAATGCTCAACACAGAATATAGCAGATTAAATGTTCTAAGATCAGTAGAATTCAACAAAATGTTCTTATTCACTTCAAACTGATTATCGCCAGGGTCAATAATTCATGCAGTCAGTGACTCCTGGCAGCAGGTATATGCCATTAAAGGAAGAGTTTGCTCATAATGTTTCAGTTTGAGTAGAAAATAAGAGGTAGGTATAGAAGTCCCATGTACATCTTAAAGAGTATAGGACACCCGAGACATTTATGATGCAATACCTCAGTAACTTTTGTCAAAACTAGCCTGCTTTTGACCTAGTCAAGAATATTTTTATCTTCATTCTAATTTCACTCTGTCATCTATTAAAGCTAACTTTATTCTATTCAGATAGGAAGTTTTGAGGGGGTTTTTTTTTGTTTTTTTTGTTTTTGAGACAGAGTCTCATTTTGTTGCCCTTGGCAGAGTGCTGTGGTGTCATACCTCACAACAACTTCAAACTCTTGGGCTCAAGAGATCCTCTTGCCTCAGTTTTTCATTTTTTAGTACAGATGGGTTCTTACTCTTGCTCAGGCCGGTCTCAAACTTCTGAGCTGAAGTGATTCCCCCACCTTGGCTCCCAGAGTGCTAGGACTATATGCGTGAGTTACCACGCCCCAGCCAGAGACTCGATTTTTTTAAATGGAAGAAATTTTTTTAATTAAAAAAAAACCCTTAACCTTGGATCTTTATGTCTGTCAAGGCAGTATCAATCACAAAATATACTAATGATTTTAAAATCCTTTGGTTAATTTACTGACCCTCTTCCCAGAAAGTCTGTATTTAAAATTAGTATCATTCCTGGGTCATGCAGCCAATGTAGCCATTGTTCAAAATATTTTCAGAACCAGTCTTTAGGAAATGCCTCCAGAGCCAAATTACAACCTCTGTAAGAAAATCACCCGAATTACTTAAAAGTCACATCTCACTTGTGACCAATCTTGATGTCATGTAGCTTGATCATATGCTCACTTCAAACATGGGCCACAAATACTGAGAGCAATGTCTCTGGCCTCCTGGCAGTCCTGATTTAAAAAACCCAGCTCCGAGTGGTGCCTGTGGCTCAATGGGTCGGGCGCCGGCCCTATACACCAAAGGTGGCAGATTCAAACCCGGCTGTGGCCAAACTGCAACAAAAAAATAGCCAGGCGTTGTGGCAGGTGCCTGTAGTCCCAGCTAGTTGGGAGGCTGATGCAAGAGAATCGCCTAAGCCCAGGAGCTGGAGGTTACTGTGAGCTGTGTGACACCACAGCACTCTACAGAGGGCGATAAAGTAAGACTCTGTCTCTGCAAAAAAATAAATGAATAAAATAAAAATTAAAAACCCACTCCAAAACCTTCTAGCTGCATGAATTTGAACAATTAAATTGCATTATTTTTGATACTTTGGGGCAAGTCTATTATTAAATAATAGTTGTGGTTTTAACTATATAAATTTACATGGAGTCTGTTTTCTAACCCAGGTACCAACAGAGGGTGCTTATTCTACTAGTTCCATGCACAGGCTCTAAAGTCAGACAATCCCAGGTTCAATCCCAGCTCTTCCACTTAGTCGCAACTGACCTTAGATAAGCTACTTAAGTTCTGTAAGCCCCATTTGCTGTCTACAAAGTGGGGGTAATTATATCTCTCTTGAGTGATTGTGATTAAGTTCTCATTAACTGTTGGCTATGCTTGTTGTTTGGATGTAGGAGGAAATGAGATGAATAAGATCCAGTTTTCTATCCTCATGTTGCTCAAAAGAGCCTAATGAAGCTGGAAAGAAACAAACTAGGAAGCACCTGTAATTGCAGTGAATCCAGAGAGAAGCCCACAGTTCTGTGTGGAAACTAAGGAGGAAATGGTAATATCTGCTGCTGGGTGGGGGTGGATGGTGATTAAGGAAAGAGTTCTGAGGAAAATGCTCTTTCAGCTGTGTCTTGAAGGATGAGTGGGAATCTCCACATACTGGGAACAGCAAGCACAAAGTCACAGCTATGCCAGCGTGGCGCATTGGGGTCCAGATGCTGATGCTGCTTTTGCCATCAGTGTGTCTGTTGGTGGGGGGTGGCTTATCAGGTAAGAGCTCAAACTGTGGGGCCAAATTGCCCAGGCTTGAGTCCTGGTTTAGCAGGCTACTAGTGGTGGGTCCTTAGGTAAAGTACCAACCTCTCTGTTCCTCAGTTTTCTCCTCTGTAGACAGGGAGTATGGTGGCATCTGTCTCATAGGGTTATTATGAGGATTTAACAAATTAATGCTGTGAAGCGGCTAGCCAGCAGCTAGCACAAATTAAGTGTTCAGTGAATTTAACTATTACAATTAATTATAATCACCAGTGACCACAGATAGCAGGACCAGGGAAGGCAGAAAGGATGGTCTGGTCTCCAGGGAGGGAGGTTTGGCGTAAGCAGTATAGCTCAGGCCCCCACTACCAGTTGCTTAGGGCAAGGCTGAACGCTGCTGAAGTAAGGGGTGAACTGAAGGGGTAACCAGCACATAGCAAAGGCTGAAGCCACATGTGACAGAAGTGCTGTCCCACCCAGAGGATGAGCCCTGGCATACTGGCTTCTGTCATTCCATGTCCCAGCAGACAGGTCAGGATTAGCTTTCTGCCAGCCTTATCCCAGCTGAGGGAAGACACTAGGCTAACACACAAGGTAGGAAGAAGGAAGGGACAGCAATCTTTTAAATAAGTACAATGCCTTTGGAAGCACTTATTTGCATGTATAAGGAAAAAATTCTACCACTTTAATTTACCAATCTTTATGGAGATAAAAGTAAAAACTCTAAATACATTCAAAATGTCTTGTGCTTTCTCTTAGTAGTGAAATAAATAATTGTACTCAAACAAAAACACTTATAGAGCCCCACTCAGCAATACTGAAGTTTAATAATTAATCAATGCTATCCTTTGCTTTATCAATGAATTGTATAGATTATTTATTTGCTAGGAAAAGTTGAATTACCCTGATAACATGAGTAATGTCACACCTAACAAAGATATGGATATTTATGATTTGTTAATTCCATTTAAAATAAGCTGCTTTTGAAATTAACACTAAATCTAACCTTGCTTTGTCTATAATTTCTAAAAATTTGGTATGTGAAGGTGGTAGGTAACAAGTTCACAGTTGCCACCAGTCTGGGTGCTATCGGTGTTATACTCTCCTCTAGTGGTGAATATGAAAAACTGCAGTCTGAAAGTTTATTGCTATATTATTTAGTTGTGCTTTATGTGTCTTTGCAAGCTGCCTTAAATTCTTTCTGGATCAACGCAAAGTCTAAATAAATAGATAAACATATTTATAAAATGGAAGTGTTGCCTTAGGGGGTAAAAAATATGGGTTGGAAAACCCATGTATATAGATTCAAATCCCAGCTCTCAAGGCCTGTGCACTACCGCAGGCCTGTCACCTGCTACTCCCGAGGCTAACGCCAGGGGCTATCTTGAGCCCAGGTGTTGCAGACGAGTCTGCTGAAGAAAAAAATAAAAATCCCAGCTCCGCCACAGAACCAGCTGAGAACCCCGCAAAGCTACCGGGATGGAGATAGTCTCTCTGCGCCCAGTTCCTCCTCTAAAAAATGAGGATAACAGCAACCTACGTTCCACAGTGCCTTGAAACCTGTTATTTGCACATCTTAACCATTAAGATTTTGAACAGCATTAACTCTCTGCAGTCTATATTATGAAACCAGTGTCTTCATTTTCCAAGAGTAAAATAGTAGTGAAATGCTTTCTCAAATGTCTATAGGGATTAACTAGCAGCTGGCTGCGAAGGAAAGGGCAACCTAGTTTAAGGCATCTGAGGAAGAGAAAGAAGGGACTCTTCCAGGGCAGGACAGAGAATTAATGTTTCAGAGTCAAGACAAAAAGGTAGCATTTGTATCACTTGCAAAAGTTTCAGCAGTCACAGTATAGTTAAATAAGTTTTTAAAGTAACCAAATATAAATCTTAAGAATAACTTAGGTTTTAGGCAATTTATGATGAGAGCCTAAAATGAATCCCAAACACTTAGGAACCCAACAGTAAACACAATAGTTACCTGAAATTAGGCCACTTAGGAGGCTTTCTGAAGGGAGATTTTAGGCCATGTGACCATGTGTCCTCAGGACACCAGGAGTCAGTCATACTTCTAAAAGAGGAGGACCCAAGGTCTCTTCAATCCCAAGGTATCATTGGTATAGGTATGCTTTGAGAAGGCAAGAAATTCTTCCTAAACTAGAACAGAAAAGTCCTCAAAAAATTCAACCTGAGGTTTTTCAAGAAATACAAATACTTCTTCACTTGGCAGGGGATAGTACCTTCCAAAGGTTTCTGCTGGTTGCTGGGGAAGGATGGTTGATGATACATTCTAGAATAAGGAAACTCAAAAATTGAAAATGCAAGCCTACATTTCCCCTACCTCAGGGGATAAAAAGCAGTTATTTCAGGAGAGAAGAATTCTTATTACAAGGACAATGAGAAAAGGCCAGCATGAGGGAAACACACAGGAAAGACAGTGAGAAGAGATACACTACTGATCAGCAGGACAAGAAGTACCAAAAAAGTCACAGAAGGCAGGCAGGCATCAGAACTGCACAACTGTACCTGCTATATCATTACAGATGATTTGGGCTGCAGGTAACCAAAAGCCCACAAGGTAAACCTTTCCCACGTATCATTCTCTTACAATAAGAAGTCTGGAGAGAGGTCTTACTGGTGTTGGTTGAACAAGCAATGTCAGGGTTTGCATTTCTGGGGTTCGAACCCAGTCCCTCGTGGTCACTGGACAACTCTTGGGCACTCTTAACTAAGAAAGGATTGGAAATGGAGGTGGGCCAGGCCAAACCTGTGGGCACTCTTAACTAAGAAGAAAGAAACGGTTGGAAATGGAGGTGGCCCAGGCCAAACCTTTGGGCACTCTTAACTAAGAGGAGAGAAAGGGTTGGAAACGAAGGGAAACCAACCCTTGGGCCCCAGCAACAAGAAAACTGGGCAAGCTGGGCTTTTCTGACAGCAGAGAGTCTGGCAAAATGGGTGGGTGCTGAGGGCTCTCTGACGGTTCTAGGGAAACGTGAATTTCCACATCACATTAGTATGTGGGTGAATAGGAACAAATTACAAATGTGTGTGTTTCATATGTATGACCCAAAACTCTACCCCTCTCACACCAACAGTTGTATTTCACCACATAGTAAGTGCTGGGAGAATGGGGACCCAAGACCCCATTCTTGGAAAAGGAAACCACCCCCAGAAAAAGAGAAAAATTAAAAGCTGAGTGAGTCAGAACAAAGAAAAGTCAGCTAGTTTACATTTAAGCTAGCCATTGCTAGCAAGCTTCCTGCCTTTTTTTTTTTAAGAGACAGTCTCACTCTATCGCCCTCAGTAGAGTGCTGTGGCATCACAGCTCACAGCAACCTCCAACTCCTGGGCTTAGGCAATTCTATTGCCTCAGCCTCCCAAGTAGCTGGGACTACAGGCACCTGCCACAATGCCTGGCTATTTTTGTTGTTGTTGTTGCAGTTTGGCCAGGGCCGAGTTCCAACTCACCACCCTAGGTATATGGGGCCGGTACCCTATTCACTGAGCCACAGGTGCCACCAGATTTCAGATTTTTCAAGGCTAACTTTAATAACAACAATAGGAGCTGATCTGCTCTATCAGAGAAACTGCTGGCATCTTTGTTCCCTCCCTCATCTTACCCTCTGGGCAAACAGACTTCAATAAAAGCAGAGTGGAGCAAACGCTCAGTGCCATTGCCAGAAGCCCACAAATGGGCAATGGACCCCTGAGCTCCCACTTTTAATTCTACTCTATGTCTCATTTTTTTTTCTTTACCATGGTTTCTTTTTTTTTTTTCTTTTTCTTTTTTTTTTTTTTTTTTTTGAGACAGAGTCTCACTATTTCACCCTTGGTAGAGTGCTGTGGTGTCACACAGCTCACAGCAACCTCAAACTCTTGGGGTTAAGCAATTCTCTTGCCTCAGCCTCCCAAGTAGCTGGGACTACAGGTGCCCACCCCAATACCCAGCTATTTTTTGTTGAAGTTGTCGTTGTTTTAGCTGGCCTGGGCTGGGTTCAAACCCACCAGCCTTAGTGTATGTGGCTGGCACTGTAACCACTGTGCTACAGGCACCGAGCCTTTATCAAGGTTCTAAACACTGTATTTCTTCAGTCGGTCACCGCCAGTTTCCACAGGTCTTGACATACCCTGCTCCCAGGTCAGGACTCCAACAGTAAGAAAACACTTGCATTGTTCCAAGACACAACCAACTTCAAAAGGAACATTTATTTCACCTTCTATTTACAAAGAAACAGAATATAGATGTAACAGAAACAAAAGAAAAATTGAAAGGCATACATATTTACACAGCAGTATAGGTAAAACTTGTCAAGACTCTTTTATAATTTAACAAAGTCAGTTTGAAAGAACAATTTGTCATCTCAGAAGTTTTAAAAGGCTCAACCTATGTAATTCAAACTATGACTATCTTGATGAAAAACAGTATAATTTATCGTCCTTGAATATCTCCAAGTTGCTGGAGGACAAGTAAATCAGATCCACTACCAATTTTTAAAAGATTCAAAGGTTGTTAAATTAGGAGGTATAATTGCTTAGGAAAATGTTTCCAAGTATCTATTCAGCATTTGTGCTAAATAATATATTCATATTATTAATATACATGAAAAGAATCCATATACCTATCATCAGTAGCCAATAAATTGCTGGCTCTTCAAAACCAAAAATAGGGATTAACAGTCAAGACTGTTCATTTAACTTCTTTTTGTGTGTGTGTGTGTGTGTGTGTGGTTTTTGGCCGGGGCTGGGTTTGAACCGGCCACTTCCAGCATATGGGCTCAGTGCCCTACCCCTTTGAGCCATGGTGCCGCCCCCATTTAACTTCATATGACAGAAGAGAAGACTTTTGAAATGCAGTGCAAGACTGGCTGGTGCATTTCTGCAGTCTTTTCTTCTAAGCACAGACACAACTCTTGTTGCTGGTAACATGGTCAACAGCTTTGTGTTTACTAGTTCCTCCTTCAGTCCAGTCCTTCTGACGGCGAAATGTGATGTCCAAACTGAAATAAAGGAAATGTTTAACACAGAAATTATTCTAATGTTTTAAAAAAAGAATGACAAGTAGCAAGTGACCCTTTAAGGTTAAATTCACTCAACAACAGTTTTCTGAGAGTCAGCTGTGCAGTGGCAGGGACACAAAAGTGAGTAAGCACAGACTGCAGTCCCAGTCCACTACAATGTGAGTCTCTGTGTCCATCCTGAAATAAGATGGTACAAAATACATAAAGAAACAATTGTTTCTCTGAAACGCTAGCAGATGGTTGGAAGGAAAGCGCAAAGAGACACTGACCGAACAGCAAGCGATATATGACAACCCGGTGACACCTCATGTCCCCACTATCACTAGGAAACAGAACTGACCAACTTAGATTTTCAAACACCCTGGACATTTAATAAAACATGTTCTAGTTTTTGCTTTGCCCCTTACATGTGGGATTTTAGGCTCTCTGAGGCTCCTTTTCCTCGTGTTTCAAACAATATTCACCTTTCTTTTAGGATATTGCTGTGAAGATCAAATGAGATGAGTAAAAAAAGTACTTTGCAAGTTATAAGCTGCTATACAAATGTTAGGATTAAACATTTACTTTAGGCACATTTGCATTTTTTATTGTAATAGTTCTAAAGGAAACGATGTACTTTTTGCCTTTCTAAATAGTTGAAAGAATATCATTTTGAGCCAACATGCTAAACATCAGATATAATACACACACACACAGAGGCAACCTCAGTGACTGCCGGTCAACCAGGACAGCTCTCCTCACTATTACGCTCCACCAGACCCACATGCAATTGAGTTTTCCAGCCTCTGCCTTGACTGAATGGGTCACCCCTCAGTGCTGTCCAGCTGATTTTAGGTGCTGTTCTTCTTCTGTACTCCTCTCCGTCTCAAGGCTTAGTCTTAAATACCAGTTCAACTGAACTCTCAGATGTAAAATCCACCCCCAAAATTAGAATTATTTTTAAATGTAAGAGAAGACTTCAAGTAAGGAGCAATCTTAAGGATCAAGTGTGTGAACTACACTGTTTCCTTTTAAGCATCCAGTAAGTTGTTGTCATTAAAGATAACAGATGATTCCATTTGCTTTTTAAAAGGCAGAGTTAACATTCTATTCAACTAAATTATCCAAAGTCTTTATATTTGACTGAGAAAAACATTGGAGTATTCACGTTCCATATGATCAGGGTAAAACTATTGCACTATTCTTCCCTGGTCCTTTCAAAGTTTGAAACGCCCAGTTCATTCTACAGAAAACATCAAGCTGGCACCTGTCTAGGATAAATCATTATAAACTTACACAACAAGATTTTTCAAATCAAATTTTCTATTTCAAAAGACCTTACAATAGGCTAAAAGTGAAAATGAGAATATAAAATTAACAAAAACAACAGAAACATTAGCAATGTCAACAGATAATTGTATAGCCCATTCTACTTAATTACTTCAAGAGAACTTGAATGCAAGGTTGTTACCATGAACAGTACATCTGAGAAGAACTAACAACTGAATTTTTTTATTATAGCTTACCCTTGAAGTTTCTGGACTAGAAAATGGGGAAGACTCCCAAGATCTATTTTCTTTCTCAAAAGAATCATCTTCTTGGAAGGCAAATTTCTGTTTAAGTGCATGAGATATTAGAGATACTGGATCCCACTGTGAATTTTGTCTTTTCCTTTTATGAATGGGTCTACCACCAGGTGACCTATTTATAAAAAAAAATAAATAATTAAAACTTTGATGTAATTTTAGCTCCTTGTTGACAAAAATAGCAGAAATACAAACATAAGATATCGCAATCTAATAAGTCTTCACAAGATTGAAGATTCATTAATCTTCAGGAAATTTTTGCCATGAAAGGGAATCTGAAGGACACAGTGAATTAAGACTCAGAAAACTAAGAAACCATGTGGGTTGGAGCTCTACCTCAGCTTGCTGTGACCCGTGACTTATCAAATACCACTGTGCTGACGTTCTTTATTAATTTTCTAATTTTCCAATGGATAGGAAAATTTGAAGAATATTTAAGAAACTTTATTTGGCGCCACTGTATCCTGCTCCCATTCTGGTGCCAGGAGATGAATATACAAGTAAGGAAGATTATTTGGACAGTGATAAGTGCTGTGAATAAAACAAAACAGGGAAATGTGATAGTGCCCAGGAACAGAAGCACATTGGATGAGATGTGAACAGGAAAAGCCTCTTAAAGGGGATGATATTCCCTAAGAAACTGACAAAAAGTCAATTTGGGGGTAAAAACATCTAGGAGACACATCAGGAAGTTAGCTTGGCATGTGTGAGAAAAGAAAAAAGAAAACCAGGTATTGGAATGCAGTGGGCAATAGGGGAAGCCGGAGAATGGGGTCCACTAGAGAAGCAAGGGCTGGATTGTGGGGGCCTTGCTGCCTCAGCAAGGACTCTGGAATTAACGCTAAGCACCATGCAAACCAACAGAAGAGTTTGAAACAAGGAAATGGTAAGATCTGACTTTGATTTTTAAAGGCTCGCTTTGGACACTATATGCAGAACAAGTGAAGAGGCAAGAATGAAACGCAGAGCCCAGTCAGGAGGCTGGTGGAGAACAAACTCTAGAAGATGGTGGCTTAGCCAGGGGAGGAGGCAGCGGGAGGGAACACAGAGCTGAGCCATATGCTGCTGAAAAGGATGCAAGATAGAAAGGAAAAAAAGAAACGAGGATGAGTCTTAGACACTGGGACTGAGCAACTGGGTGCCAGTGCTGCCATTCACTGAGACATAAAAGGCATGAGAAAGTTTATAGCAATAAGTGCCTACCTCAAAAAGTAGAAAAGCTTCAAATAAACCTTATGATGCATCTCAAAGAGCTAAAAAAACGAGCAAACTACACCCCCAATTTTTTTTTTTTTTTTTTTCTTTTGAGACAAAGTCCTATTTGTCGCCCTCAGTAGAGTGCCAGGCATTACAGCTATCAACCTTAAACTCTTAGGCTCAAGCAATTCTCTTGTCTCAGCCTCTCCAGTAGCTGGGACTACAGGCACCCACCACAATGCCCAAGACAGGGTCTCACTCTTGCTCAACCAGGTCTTAAACCTATTAGCTCAGGCAATCCACCCACCTCGGGCCACCCAGAATGCTAAGAAAATCCAAAATTAATAGAACAAAAGAAATAGTAAAGTTCAAAACAGAAATAAATGAAAATGAAACAAAAAACAAACAAAAAATACAAAAGAGCAACAATACAAAAAGTTGGTTTTTCAAAGAGATAAACAAAAGCAACACACCCATATAGCTAGACTAAGAAAAATATGCAAATAAAAAGAAATCAGAGATAA
This sequence comes from Loris lydekkerianus, assembly GCA_963574355.1. Lineage (NCBI taxonomy): Eukaryota > Metazoa > Chordata > Mammalia > Primates > Lorisidae > Loris > Loris lydekkerianus. The sequence goes on along the minus strand of CAUYPK010007299.1, from coordinate 79,601 downwards.
ACAAGGAGACATTACAACTGACACAGCAGAAATCCAAAGGACCATTAGAGACTACCATGAGCAACTATATGCCAATCAATAAATTGGAAAACCTAGAAGAAAGGAATAAATTCCAAGGCACATACAACCTATCAAGATTGAACCAGGAAGAAATCCAAAGCCTAAATAAACCAATAACAAGTAGTAAGACAGAAGCAGCTCAAATGAAAGAGCAAGACTTGATGGCTTCAGTGCTGAATTCTATTAAGCAGTCAAAGAAAAACTAATACCCGTCCTACTTAAAACTATTCCAAAAATCAAGTAGGAGGCAATATTCTCAAACTCATTCCATGAGGCCTGTATCACCCTGAAACCAAAAGCAGACAAAGACACAGCAAAAAAAATAAAAGTATAAGCCAATATCTCTGATGAACACAACTACAAAATTCCTCAACAAAATGCTGGCAAATTGAATTCAACAACACATTAAAAAGATTATGAATCATGATCAAGTGAGATTCATCCCAAGGATGCAAGGATGGTTCAATATATGTAAATTAATCAATGTAATACATCATATCAACAGAATGAAGGACAAAAACCTCATGACTTTTTAGCATTTCAACTGATGCTGAAAAAGCATTTGATAAAATTCAACAACACTTCATAATTAAAAACCTTTAAAACACTGGATATGGAAGAAACTTACCTCAACATGACAAAAGCCATACATGACAGACCCATAACTAGTACCACACTGAATGAGGAAAACCTGAATGCCCTTCCTCTAAGATAATGATAACAAGACAAGGATGCCTACTCTCATGGATGTTATTCAACATAGTACTGGGAGTTCTAGCGAGAGCAGTCAGGCAAGAGAAAGAAAGGGCATTCAGATTGTCCTTGTTTGTAGACTATATGATCTTATATCTAGAGAAACCTAAAGACCCTACAGAAAAACTATTAGAATTGATAAATAAATGCAGTAAAGTTGCAGGATACAAAAATCAGTAGTATTTCTATATGTCAACAGTAAACAATCTGCGAAAGAAACCAAGAAAGTAATTCCCTTTATAATAACTACAAATTTAAAAAAAAAAAAAATACCTAGGAATAAACTTAACCAAAGAAATGAAAGATCTCCACAGAAAACAATATAACATTGATGAAAGAAATTGAAGAGGACTCAAAAAAATGGAAAGATATTCCATGCCCATGGACTGGATGAATCAATATTGTTAAAAATGTCCACATTACCTAGTGCAATCTACAGATTCAACACAATCCCCATTAAAAATACCAATGACACTCTTCAGAGAAATAAAAAAAAATCCTAAAGAAGTGTATGTGTGTATTGGATAGAAATCTACTAGAATTTGTTTCTGATCTTCAATGGGAAGTAAATATTAAAATATCAATAAATTGCAAAAGTGTGATTCAAAAATTGGAGACAAGACACTATAAGATATAGTCAAGGCCAGTGGGAGGCAGAGGCAGGTGCATTGCCTGGGCTCAGGAATTCAGAGGCCAGCCTGAGCAACAGCTAGACCCATCTCTAAAAACTAGCCGGGTGTTATGGCAAGCACCTATAGTTCCAGCTACTTGGGAGGCAGGAGGATCAGTTGAGCCCAAGAGTTTGAGATTGCTGTAAGCTATGAGGCCACAGCACTCTACCAAGGGTGACAACGGGAGCCTCTTGTTGCAAAAAAAAAAAAAAAAAAAGTTAAAGCTGAAAGTGATTATACCTAGGAAGGGTACTCAGGGCTGAATAAAAAATAATAATAAAGATTTATATATGTTAACTGTCATAAATATAACTCTTCTAAAAATATCACTAATAAAATCTTAGTTCATTTCTCAAATTACAACATACCGTTCAACAGCACGAAGCTGAACCTTATTCATATCCTTCAGAACATCCAACATGTTCGGAACGTTTTTATTTCTCTGGCTTTCTGAATGACTACTGTTGGTCTTACTAACACCTGGCTGCTGTTTGTTCGTTTCAGTCACTAAGTCATCTGAGTCACGAATCTCATTAGATGTGGGTTGTGTAGCAGGAAAACACTGAGGCTGGAGTGGTGAATGCTGGGGAGGAAGGGGAGGCGGAGGCGGAGGGAAGGAAGGCGCTGGAAACTCCTCTGGGTCCTCAGACAGCTGATCAGCCTTCGATGGTGGCATCTGTCGCAAGCTTATGGGCCCATCATGTAAGTCAAAGGAGCCTAAAAACAAACGTCATGCAAAATTCTCAAGTTGGTTCTAAGTAGAACCAAAACAGGGGCATTTCTGTCATGCTATTAAAATAGTGATATGGTAGCCAGGAAGAAGAACCCATCCCATCTATTCAGTAATGTCTGTAATAAGACTCAAGCCAAACTGCAAATTCACTTTTAATCCAATTAGGAATTTTCAGTGTGGGCCCAAAAGGAGGGAGGGGAGTAGAATACATTTTAAAGAGAAAATAAAAAATGTTTTTCAGTAATTCACATATAATCTGAACTTCATCCTCCATTAAGAAAAACAAAACATAGCCAGGCCCAGTGGCTCATGCCTGTAATCCTAGCACTCTGGGAGGCAGAGGTAGGTGGATTGCTTGAGCTCAGGAGTTGGAGACCAGTCTTAGCAAGAGTGAGGCCTCATCTCTACTAAAAATACAAAAAAGCTAGACGGGCACCACAGACAGGTGCCTGTAGTCCCAGCAAATGGGGAAGCTGAGGCAAGAGTTTGAGGTTGTTGTGAGCTGTTACACCACAGCAGTCTACCCAGGGCAACTGAGTGAGAGTCTGTCTCAAAAAAAGAAAAAGATCAACAAGTTATAATTAGAAACACTCAAACTGAGGCATCCACTTTATAATGACATTGGATAAAAAAGCATATTATTTTTTAGGCAAGAGCCTAAGATGGATACTAAGTAATCTTTTCATAATACATTTGCTCATATGGGCTATAGATAAACATGATTTTTTAAAAGTATTTATATATCATTTTATTTATTATGTATAAATATAAATCAGTACATATTTATTTATATCTTTTTATAAATACACATTGCATAAATATTATATATGTAAATATATGCATTTGTATACATATATTTTTTTATAATTTATCTTTTATATATTTTATAATTTATCTTCACAATCATATTTACACAGTGCTTTCCATTGTGAAAAGCACTCAGTACTTATGTTGCTTTATATTTTATAGACCTACAATCACACATACACATGTGTGTTTGTTTAAAGCAAGTTACATCTCTAAAAAATTAGAAAAGGATCATCTAGAAAACATTATTCAACTTGGTAGATGTGTAGCACAATAACTAAAAACTATAAACAATAAATATATGAGATGAGGCCTCAAACTTATATTCCTCTTTCTTTTTGTTTTTTTGAGACACGGTCTTCCTCTGTCTCCTGGACTAGAATGCAATAGTGTCATCAGAACTCAATGCAACCTTAAAACGCAGGCTTCAAGCAATCCTCCTGCCTCAGCCTCCCAAGTAGCTGGGACTACAGTTGCATGCCACCATGCCTAGCTAATCTTTCTGCTTTTTGTAGAAATGGGATTTCACTCTTGCTCAGGCTGGTCTTGAACTTCTGGCCTCAAGTGACCCTCCCACCTCAGCCTCCCAAAGTGTCAGGATTACAGGCATGAGCCACCATGCTGAGGGCCTATACTTCTATGTCAAACCAATGAATTCTTCCTGTTTTACATCTAGTACTTTTCTGAAGAGCAGAAAAGCTTACTTAGAAGACAAAACACTTTTTAATACAAAAATACAATCTTCAGTAATACAGCTAGCTCTTCTTTAAACCAAAGCTGTCCCCGTCACTACAAAAACGTGTCCTGATTTATTCTGAATAAGCATAAGATATATTAATTTAATATACCAAACATCTCTTTATGATACATTTAATGTTGTTCAGGTACTATTTAGAATAGTACTCACTTAAATACTAGATGTTACTATATGTTATATATGTACTATATTCAATACAGTCACATGCTATATGTATACAGCAACAGGCTTTATCATGAGTACCACCTAATGCAAACAAAAACCCAGTATGTTGCCTACCAGCATTTGTACTGTTTTTCAGTTCCTGCATTTCCACAAGTACAGCAATCTGAGAGCGAAGAAAAGCTAGCTCATCTTCAAGAGCAGCTATTTTTTTAATTGCAGCTTCATTTACAGGCTGATCATTTTTTGGTGGTTTGTTACGTCTTAGAGCAGATGACAATGGATCCCAACCTAGGTGCAAAGGATGGAAATCTTCAGCTTTCTCCTCTTCCTCGTTTCCCCACATATTATTTCTGTAGGTGAAAGGAAGGAAGAAACAGAAGGAGGCATGTCATCAATCAAAAGAGGAATACACACTTTCGGCAAAAGCAAAAGACAACAAAATAAAAGCAGAGCAACTCTCTCCTCTGTGATTTTCTCTAGACTCACTGAGGACAACCATAACATCTTAGATTTGCATTCTCAATATAAAGAACAGACAGTAGCCTCTAACAGATGACCAATAATGGCCAGGGAATGAAAGAACAAACTATGCTTTTAAGTATAAGACAAAAAAAATTATCCTGTAGTTGCTCTACCTGTTAACTTCAAACAGATAAGTCAATTTATTTACAAATTCCACGTAAGGCACTAAAGGGCCTTACATTCAAGATTATGTTAGAGGTAAGTTTATGGCCTTCTAACTTTTTGAAAATTGATAAACCAGTCTGATTAAGTGGTAAGTTTAGCCAGAATATTTTAATAACTAGACAATTGTGCTTATAGCTTGCATCCGAATATACTAACACATAAGTTAGTACTCCCTAAAAGTAACCCATCCAAATTTTGAAATATATTTAGCCTGGTACACGGTAATCACTATATATGTTTTGACTACATAAAATATAATAAATATACTATCCAGTATAGAAAACAGAATGAAAATAATGAATCTGGTATTACTTTAATCATTATTCCCTCCTAGGCCTGACGTTAGGTTTAAATGTTCATCAGGAAAAACTGGTTAAAAATTGGGAAACAACAAACTATCCTTATTAGGAAGACATTAGTAGGACAAAGAGATAAAGCAAAAAAAATAAATAAAACCTCAGTAAGTACGAATAAACTTCAACACATATAAGAATTCAGATTATAGCCTACATCCTACTTCCCAAGATAAGCATATAAAATTACCGAAATCTGAGATAACTGGATTCTTTATCATTTGCTACACACAAAACATCAGCAAATGACGGAACCACAGGTCCATAATCAGCAGAGTCCACAGATTTCAAGAGTGGGGTCAACTAAAGTAAAAGAAAAAGAAGATGTCAGTTCTACAGGAAGTCAGGGGAAGACAAATGCCCCCATGGCATTAAATAAATTAATCTAAAATAGAGAAAAGAAAAAAGATATTCAACAGCAAATCATGCACCTGTTAGCAAGAAAAAGTACTGGGGAAAATTAAAGGTAAGCATGCGGCAATATTCCCCCCCCCCCCCAGTCTTATCTATCATAAAATAAAAAAGGAAAGAAAAGAAGCTCCTGTGTGATTGCTCACATCTGCCCATATGCGAATGTAATTCATAGTCACACACCATATAGGTGCAGTGCAACAACGGCCCACATAACCAGTTACATACACACCGCAATGTAGATGAAAAAAGTTCCTGGCATTTACTATCTTGTTATTGTATTCCTTCCACTTGTTAAACAAAAAAGTTAACTGTAAAAGAGCCTCAGGCAGTCAGTCCTTCAGCAGGCATTGTTATCATAGCAGATAACAACACCTTATGTGTTATTGCCCCTGCAGACCTTCCAGCGGGAAAAGATGCAGAAGACAGTGGTAGTGATGTTCCTGACCCCGTGTAGGCCTATGACCCCATGTAGGCCTAGCATGTTCATGAAACTCACTCACCCAGAGCAATGTCCGCTCCTGCAAGAGTCATTTATAGCAAGTACCCTACACAGGTGCACCGGTTTTTATCTTTTATACTATATTTTTCCTGTACCTTTTCTATGTTTAAACACATAAATCCTTAGTAAAGTGTTATAACTGCCTCAGTATTGAATCCAGTCACATGCTGCACAAACTTACAGCCTAGGAACAATAGGCCATACCATACCGCCAAGGTGTGTATGCTCTATAATGCTCTATAATGTTCACAGAAGGCAAAATCACCTAACAATGCAGGTCTCAGAACCTATCCCCATTGTTAAGTGACGTGAGGTTGTACTTAAATAAACAAAAACCACAAAAACAAATGTGAAATGACTTGTTTCTAGAAGTAAACTAAAGGTTTTGACTTGCAGGAAACATTTCTTCCTTCGTTGTTCTATCCTATACCCTTAGAGTACCTAGGATTATTTTATACACACTGCTTGCACAATGCACGCTATCTTACCTCAAATGTAGGTCTTCGACAAGGTTCTAATGGAAGCATTTTCCCAATAATACGAATGATACTCCGAGTTGATCCATAGTCTTTATTTTCCCAAATCTGAAAAACCTATTTAAACATAATGCATTATTTTAAATGTACTCTAATTAAGCATGTTTATTATCTATGGAAAAAGGAAATGTAAAAGACATAATATTTATTTTTAAAAAGAAAATGTAGAGTGGTGTATTCTTAAATTATCTTCTTCAGAGAATTAAACTTTATTAATATTTGTCTTTTAAAAAAAAGGATAGGGCTGGGTGGCACCTGTGGCTCAAGCGGCTAAGGCACCAGCCACATACACCTGCACTGGCAGTTTCGAATCCAGCCCAGGCCTGACAAACAACAATGACGGCTGCAACTAAAAAATAGCTTGGCATTGTGGCAGGTGCCTGTAGTCCCAGCTACTTAGGAGGCAGAGGCAGGGGAATCGCTTGAGCCCAGGAGTTGGAGGCTGCTGTGAGCTGTGATGCCACAGCACTTTAACCAGAGTGACAGCTTGAGGCTGTCTCAAAAATAAATAAATAAATAAAAGGACAGGAGGCTCAGCACCTGTACCTCAAGCAGCTAAGGTGCCAGCCACATACAACAGAGCTGGTGGGTGCGAAACCAGCCCGGGCCTGCCAAACAACAAGGACAACAACTACAACCAAAAAACAGCTGGGCGTTGTGGCCGGTGCCTATAGTCCCAGCTACTTGGGAGGCAGAGACAGGAGAATCGCTTGAGCCCAGGAGTTGGAAGTTGCTGTGAGCTGTGATGGCACAGCACTCTAACCAGGGCAACAGCTTGAGGCTTTGTCTCAAAAAAAAAAAAAGGATAGGAGTAAACATATATACATTCCAGGAAGATCTTTATAGAAAGCAACACAATTCATTTTAGTCTATTTCTGTTAAATCCAAATACTTTAAGGAACTTTGTTGAGGAAAAACTACCTCCACTGACCCCAGCTAAAAATCCCACCTTTTGGCCAAATTAAAAGTTGACACTTTCAATATATCAGGCAATGAGGTAATACAGAGTATACTTACATAATTTCCCTTAAAGGAGACATTAAAAGGGGAATAAATAAATCTGCTGTAATTTGGTTCTTGAAAAAGTATTAGAAAGGCCAGGTGCGGTGGCTCATACCTGAATCCCAGCACTCTGGAAGGCCAAGGCAGGTGGATTGCTTGAGCTCAGGAGTTTGAGACCAGACTGAGCAAGTGCTAGAACCTGTCTCTACTAAAAATAGGAAAAAAAAACCTAGCCAGGCACCTGCAGTCCCAGCTACTCAGGAGGCTGAAGCAAGAGTATTGCTCAAGCCCAAGAATGAAGTTGCTATGAGCTATGACAGTTGCTGTGAGCTATGACCATGCCACTCTACCCAGGGTGACAGAGAGAAAAAAAAAAAAAAATGCATATATGCTTCAATGACATATTCCATTATGTCATCAAAGTCCATGACTTCAATTATCAAAACAATGATGGGGAGTGGTGGCTCACGCCAGCAATCCTACCACTTTGGGAGGCTGAAGGTGGGTGTACTTGAACTCAGGAGCTCAAGACCAACCTGAGCAAGACTGAGAACTCATCTCTAATAAAAACAGAAAAATTAGCCGGCCGCCTATAGTACCTACCACTCCAGAGGCTGAAGCAAGAGGACAACTTAAGCCCAAGACTTTGAGGTTGCTCTGAGTTATCATGATGCCATAGCACTCAACCCCAGGGCTACAGGGAGACTCTGTCTCAAAAAGAATCAAAACACTCCTGATAACTTCCAAATCTGAATCTTTTTCCTTCTATATCCAATATATATCCAATTGTCTGCATGACATTTCTATTTATATGTTCCCACTTTATCCCCTAGAAACTCTAACTAGTTTCCCCTACTGAGTTACCTGTTTATAATAATGGGACCATTATGCTTCAACTTACTGTATTTAAAATCAGAATTAATCTTGACTACTCTTTTAATTCACCCCCACAAAATACAGATGATGTGACCATTTTATAAGTCCACATACTATTTTTGTGTCTTTCTTATAGTCAATCTTACATTATAGTTTATTTTTATGCTTCTTATTCTTCATGTTATATTTTAAGCATTATGAATACAAGAACCAGGTTTTGCTCCTCTATATCACTGGCAGAACCAAGGATATTGTCTTAGATGTAATGTTGAACAAGTAGCAAAATTAAATTTACTTAAAATTCTTAGGTCTAAGTCATCCTTTCTCCTTCAGGTTTATTCTGGATTTTGGTGAGCATTAAATATCAAACCTGGTTCGGCGCCAGCCACATACACCAGGGCTGGTGGGTCTGAACCCAGCCCTGGCTTGCTAAACAACAGTGACAACTACAATAAAAAAAAAAAAAAAAAATAGCCAGGTGTAGCCTCAGCTACTTGGGAGGCTGAGGCAAGTGAATCGCTTAAGCCAGAGTGTTGGAGGTAGCTGTGAGCTGTAACACCACTGCACTCTACCGAGGGTGACATAGTGAGACTCTGTCTCAACAAATAAATAAATAAATATCAAACTTGTTAATAAAGTACCTTAAATAGAGCAGTTTTATTTATCTAAGCAATAAATGAGATTCTGTGAAGGTCATGTGTATATTCTGCTTCCTTTGTACCTTCTGTTGGCATTTGATCTATCAGGTAAATAGGCTCTCAATAATCTTATTCCTTTCTAGACTTAAACTATGTATCAAAGTTATGCTACTGTGAACCCACCTTTGTTCCACCTAAAGAGAAGCAATAATTTCACCTTATATTAAATGTTTACATATAAATCATTTTCAAAATGGAACCCAAGAACAAGTAGAACAGATTCATTTAAATCCATTAAAAGACATTTACCTGGTCTATAGGGACACCAAAATATTCCAGCATCTTTCTTAAGATATTCAGTATCAGAGACATTGATGATGCAAATACAGAAGCAAATTCAAAGAAACATAATCAGTCTCTTGGTACCTTTGGGGAAATTTTTAAAAAATATTATCCTTGACAAGCAATTGCCAATAAATTGTTCAAATTTTTCTTTCACGAAAACTCCTTTCATTACACAGTACACCTTTCAACAACTTTCTGCGAGCATTATTTTGAAAGATGTCAGAGAAAGAAAGGAAGTAGGAGGCTGTGGGAGAGGCGAGTGGTGTAAAGGAAATTTTAATTTAGATATTAATCAACAACAGATAGAGCGGACACTTAGCAAGAAAGTCTTCAAGTTGCTTTCGACCGCAAAGCTCGGTCTTTACTGAAAGCTTTAGGCTGAGACTAAAAAGAGGGGTGAGTGCAGCCGACTGTTGAAAGCAGGCAGAGGCCCCAAAGTTTTAATAAAATGAACAGTATCTTCTCTCACAATCTTATCAGAGTACCACTCATCCCTCCTAGCTCACTTTAAAAGAGCATGAATCCCAAATTGGTAACGTGACAGTCACCGCACTGGTAAGAGGCCGCGGCCAGAGCAGGGTCGTGTCGCTCGCTTTGGCTACAGGTTTCCGCCCGGGCTCTCCAAAACTATTATGATGGCCTTGCTCACTTTCCTCCGAAGCCGAGCCTCCGGCAACCACAACACGAAGGGGAGGGCGTTGTAAATCCCGGTCTCGGAATCCCAATGGAAGGATTGCCGACTGCGCTGGTCCAGGCAAAGGAGCGCTCAGACATCCTCCCCCGTCAGCCCGCTCTCCCTGCCTTGCAGGACACAGGCGGCAACCACGCCCCCACCGAGGGGTATGAGGCCAACTCGCCGAGCCCGTAGCCCAGACAGGGCAATTCCGTGGGGGGTGCAGCCACCTCCTCTCCGGTTCCACCAACCTACCGCTCGCCCCTGCTCTGGACCTACTTCCGCGTTCATGGACGAAAGTCAAACTCCGCGGGCCAACACCCATACCCGGTCTCATTGGACAAGGCTGAAGATCGGGGCTTCTGATTGGTCGTTCCAACGAGGCGAGTCGAGGAAATACGGACAGACCTAAGCTACCGAGTTTCTCCTCAAGGGGGTGGGACTTCCGCGAGGCAGCCAATAAGAGCCAATAGGCAGCTGGCGGGCGGGGCGGGTCACGCAGGGAAGGTGGTGCATGCACAGGATACGGTCTTGAGTTTCTTGGGCTCCAAGTACTGGTTTCGTTTAACCCCGAGGTTAAGAGGTTGTGACAGGCCTGGCAGCTGGTCTTGCGACCGGGAATTGCTGATCCACGTAGCTCTTCACAAGGATTGTGTTGCCTCGCCCACTACAGCTGCACCCGAAGCGGACCCGCTCTCCCAAGTTCGCCTGACACCGCGTAGCGACTTAGTTTTTGTTCCTTCGTTCGTTCACTCAGCGGATTATTTATTAAATGCCTATGGGACTAACAGAAGCAACCCTCGAGGCGTTTGCAGCTTTGCAGTACTCAAAGATTTTTCTTTCACGAAACGCTCTGACTTACTCAGGCTACTAACTAGGGGCCGGACAACTCCCCTGGTATATCCAAGGAATGCAGTGATAGAGCTAAGTCAAGACGTGATAAACCAATTTTTAATGCTCATTTGAGGTTACTGACTTTATATGAAATAGCTTCCTTTTCTAGGATTTCAGCAAAGGGTGCTTTTGAGTGACATAACAATTTAAGATAACTGTGCCTGTTGCAGTCCTAAGAAAAAGTGGGCAGGCCGGCGTGGTGGCTCAAGCCTCTAGTCTAGTCCTAGTTCTCTGGGAGGCCGAGGCGGGCGGACTGCTTGAGCTCAGGAGTTGGAGACCAGCCTGGGGGCGCCTGTAGTCCCTGCTACTCCAGAGACTAAGGCAAGAGGATCGCTTGAGCCCATAAGTTTTGAGGGCTTTCTCTATTTATACATAAATAGCATCTCTCCATTTTAATTTATTTTTTTATAACCCTGCCATATAAAGAGGGTGCCAAAAAAAGTATACACATTTTAAGGGAAAAACTATTAAAATTATAATAATAAATTACCTTGTATATTGTATCTTGCATCTCTTGTAATTGCATGTCAAAAATAACTTAGGTATTACAATCTTTTTTTTTTTTTGAGAGTCTCACCCTATTCCCCAGACTACAGTGCTGTGGCATCATTCTAGCTCACAGCAACCGTAAACTCCTGAGTTCAAGCCATCCTCCTTCCTCAGCCTTCCCCTTCTGCATAGCTGGGACTACAGCTGCAGGCCACTTCTCCAGACAAATTTTTCCATTTTCTGTTGAGAAAAGATCTGGCTTTGCTCAAACCCCTGAGCTCAAGTGATCCTCCCACCTGAGCCTCCTAGAGTGCTGGGATTACAGGTGTGAGCCACCATGCTCTGCCCAGCACTACAATTTTAATAGTTTTTTTTTTTTTCCTTTCTTAAAATATGTATACGTTTGGGGGGCACCCTCTGTGTATGTAATGCTCCTCCTACTAAACTAATTGTAAATTCCATGAGAACAACAACTTTGTTTTAATCCACACTGTATTCCCCTGTGCTTTAGAAGTGCCTGGTATTTAATAAGTATTGGTTCTATTTGATAAAGTAACTAGACATGGGGTGAGAGAAAACATAATCAGGGATGATTTAGGACTACGCAACTGGCAAAACAATAGAGATAATAGTGATATACCCAGTAGCTGAGCAGGATAAGCATGAATGTAGGGGCAGAAGGGTGATGTACAATGTAAAAGTAGATGGGAAATAGATCAGAAACCCCACATGGAATTTTAATTAATTTTCTCAAGTTTCTTGTTCTTACCTTTTACCCTCATAAGTGAATAAATCATAACTTTATAACCTCTGTTTCCAGTCTCTTATCAGACATGTAATTCAGAGGGCTAGAATGAAAATATCCCTGAGGAGAATAGAGACAACTACTCCTCCATCTGCACTATTAACATAGCCCAACTTTCCAACTTGGATTTAGGTAGCAAGGTGAGCCCAAGTCAAATGCTACATCCTGAAGGCTTTGCTTACAACTTTCCCGTAAATTAATTCTTCAGAGATCTTTCTGCCATTTATATTATTACATTTTGACACTAACCTTTTGTGAAATTTGACATTAATTTGTTACTACTCATTTCACATAAATTTAGATTTTCCTGAACTCTTGGAATAAGGCTGAGTTCAAGAAAGCTCTTTATGACTTGGCAGAGCTACCTTTTCTGTTTAATGCTCAGAAATACAGTGGCTTGTTTTCTGAGCTTTTCCTGTATTCCCCTCCTCCAATTCCCTTTATTCTTTATCTTACTCAGTTTGACTCCACTTTCTCCTCAGGGTTGGGGCTGTCCCTAGGTGGGAGTCTCAGCAAATCAGGTTTGAGAACTCATTGAAGTAGTCCTTCTGAGCACTCTCTACAGAAAGGATAAAACCCCAAAGTTTCAGCTACTTCCCAGTGAATGGCCACTGGCTAATTTAAGATTCTCCTGTTCTCAAGTCAGTCTGTCAGGCACTGCCCCAATCTGTCCCTTGACCTTCATAAAAACCATTATCAGGTAGGTTGGTAATTTGTGTCCAAATGCTGGTATCTGAAGGTTCATGGAAACAGCTGTATAATACCTCATTTCATTGCTAATTGCTGTCCATGGGTATTTGCTTTGGAATCTAGCTGCCAGCATTTTTCTAGAACCACTAATACAAATGTTATGGTTAATTACCACACCATGTTCTGGATCCCCACCACATTTGCTTCACCTTGGTACACTCAATACCAGGCACAGCTTTTAAATGAATTAGTGAAAGGAGAAAAGCTAAGAACTGGTTTAGATTAGACAAAGCCTAGAAAGATGTGTATTCAATTGGTGGCTTGCATCTGTTTGAGACTAACTGGGAGACCAAGATTCTTTGACATTAAAATCATGTTTCAAATTAAGTTATCCTGAAAAATTCCTCTGCTATTTTGTATTGACTCACAATTAAAAGGATTAATGGAAAACTAGTTAAAATCAACTACTTATCTCTACTCACTAAATGTCCATAAATTACTGCTTATTTGTAGTAACACCTATAGACTCCAAGGGTTTAAATACTAAAAGCAAGACTTTTAAAAAATATGAACCTTTAAATGACAGATCTACATAAAGTCTAGGTTTTGCTTAGTGTTTGAATCAAAAGGCCTTTATATGTTCTAATAGGAAGGAACAACTTAAATTTGTAAATTATCACTGGTAGTTTTAATTGGTGATGTCCAATAAAGCACAACACCAGAGAGGGCAATGTAGTGTGTAATTAAGAGAACTAGAAGAAATTTTGGGTACCCAGCTTGCTTGAAAAGGAGCTAGGCAAATTCTCCACGCTTCCACAGAAAACTTGCTGTTCACAAACTCTATGTTCTACTTCTTAAGTATCTAGTTGTCAAGTATCAGCTCATTATATTGAGCTAATAAAAATCTAAGCACCTATTATTTTGTAGCTGCTGGCTCTGTCCTCTAAGATGGAACACGTTAAAATGAGAAGATTGGACAAGGTGGTATCAAACCATTTCTCCTGGTCCTATGTAATTTGAATGATGTTTCTCTGGGAAAACCCTTTAAGTACTCGAACACAGGTATTCCAAGGAGCTCAGTATCATTTTTCTACAGCAAACTTACCTTTTCCAACTACTCATCTGATGCTATTTCAAACCTAAAGGTCCTAGATTTCTATCCTTTAAATATACTAAATGTTTTCCCTTAGGATATGGTACTCCAAAACAATACAAAGGATGATTTGAACAATGAATAAAAGGATTAACAATCTAACTTTTCTATTTATTGCAATCTAAACTCTGTTTGGCACATTTTTAGGACAGCCTACATTGATTGCATTAGGTTTTAGCTACAGCCATAAAATTAACTGGTTTATTCCATTCAAACCTTTATAAATATGCAGTTATCATTCTTGTATTTTAACTCAGGAAGCATTTATTACATACCAACAGTATGTATGCTACTCCCAGTGCTAAGTGCTAAAATTTTATTCTGGCAAAGACACAAGTTACTAAAAGAATCCTGTTTTGTATATTAATTTCCAATTATTTGCAGCCTAACTCATTCAAAAAAGGATAGAACTCACATATTACATAATACAGTAAAATGTATAATACAAGAAAAAAAAAAATATATATATATATTTCTATACATATGTGATGCATACATAACAGTGAACAGGAAAAGGATGCACAATGCCTTATCTTGTTCACTGCTCCCATGCCTACCTCATGGTAGACTTGAAAACTTATCAAACAAATGAAACAAGACACAGAAGTTGAAAATTGCCAAGAAGGTGGGAGGCAAGATGGCTGACTGAAGCCAGCTTTTGGCAGAGGCTCCCATCTAAAGGGAGAAATAATGGCCAGAAATAACCCAATAAAGTGGAAGATCGGGAGCTGAGCTGAGAGAGAGGATCAATAGGTTCACATCACCCCTGTTCGAAAACACCCCTGCAATTTGTTTTCCTTGGAGTCACTTTCTGGGACAAATTTCAGGTACAAAACCCATCCCAAAGAGGATGGGAATCCTTCCCCATCCTCAAAAAGTGGCTTGAGGCGAGTAGAGAACAAAGGACCTTTTGTTTAGAACAAAGGACCTTTTGTTTCACCAAAGGGGAGAGAATGACTGAGAGCTGGGACTCCACTGCAAGCCTAGGCAGTCTCTTGCCAGGGCCAAAAGTTGATCTAATATTCTCCCTACCTTCCTGAACTCCCAATCCACCCTTCCCCCCTCTCCTGGCGGTCTGGAAGTCTACCCTCTACAAAATCCAGAATGTTTGGCAGATTTTTGCTAGGGTAGGGCACCTCATGAGCTCAGGCAGTTGCGCTGAAAATGTAACTTTAATAGAGGCGGAGAGTCGCAAGGGGAGAGACCTACCCCATGTTGGGAAGAGCATAGCTCAGACCCATGCTACCCACCGCTGGGGACTGTGAAGACCACCGGCTCCAGGGCTCAGTAACCCATGGTGGGCATATCAGCTCCCTGCTGGGCTCCTGCAACCAGCGGCTGCAGCAGCAACTCCCACCCGGCTCCTGCCACCTGGGGCCTACCTACGGCCAGTGGCTCACAGCCCCACGACTCCCACCCAGCTTATGCAACCCATGGCCCACGGACCAGTGACTCTGCCCTTCAGCTTCCCACCCTGCTCCTGCCAGCCCCATCCTCTGGTTTCCGGCTGGCTCGTGTGACCTGCATATGAGCAATACCCCAGACCAGGGGTACCACCCTGATAATAGCAACACCACCCCTGACAGTAGTGGCAGCTTTAGGGTCCCTCCCGCTGGGGTCAAATTGAGCTGCCAGTGGACCCCCACTACCTAGGTACTGAAGACCTTTTGAACTCTTCCACCTGATCAGTGTTTGTGTCCACCAGGACAATTGGTTTGGAACTCTTGACCTGGGCCGATCACTTGGGGACCCACCAAGGTTATACCCTGGTTGTGTTGTTGTGGGAATGTGGGATTCTCCCCTTCCAGTTGTTGCCTGTGGGTTGGCAGGGTGTCTTAGTTGCTTATGTATCTCCACAGCTGAGATTTCAGCCCAAAGCCACTGATTCACTAGGTTTGGACAGAGACTAGCTGAATACCAGTCAGCACCATCTAGCCCCACCACACCAAGCAGGTCCATAGAGTTTCAGGCTATACTTCTGAATGGGACCTTTGTAAAGCGCTAAGGGAAAAGTTGCAAACACCAGTACCAGTTCTTTGGTAAAGGTCTGGTTAATTACAACTCCAGAAGCCCTCCATTCAATTTCACCTTGCAAGCTTCTCTGGTCAAATGTGAAAAATAATCATAGGGTGGAATCAGTGAAAACACTCTGGCAACATGAATAATCAGAGTAGATCAACTCCCTCAAGGAATGACAAAGGAGACACAAGAGAAGATCCCATTCATAAACAAATGGCTGAGATGTCAGAAATCAAATTCAGAATTTGGATTGCAAATAAAATTAACAGAATGTAGGTAAAGATGGAATTAGAAATTCAAGGAGCAATTCAAAAATTGTCTCAAGAATTCAATGAATTAAAAGACAAAATCACCAAAGATTTTGACACCTTGAGGCAAGAACTTACAGCCCTCAAACATCTGAAAAATACAGTAGAATTCCTCAGTAACAGAATGGAGCAGGCAGAAGAAAGGATCTCTGACACTGAAGACAAAGCTTTTGAATGCTCCCAAATGCTCAAAGAGGAAGAGAAGTAGAGAGCAGAAAGGGATCATTCCCTGAGAGAATTGTGGGACCACTCCAAAAGAGCAAACATTCGCCTCATAGAAATCTCTGAAGAAGAAGATTGTCTGAAAGAGGATGCATAGATACTCTACTCCAAGAGATAATTGAGAACTTCTCAAGCATGGCAAGAGATACTGAAATTTAGATAGCAGTTTCAGAATCCCAGCATGACTCAACCCAAATAAAGCATCTTCTAGACACGTTGTAATTAACTTCACCAAAGTTAGTAAGAAGGAGAAAATCCTGCAATGTGAGAAAATCAAAACCTACAAGGAGATGAATATTAGAATGACTGCAGATCTCTCTGAAACTTTTCAAGCAAGAAGAGGATGGTCATCAACCTTCAATCTCCTAAAACAAAACAACTTCCAGGGTGGCGCCTGTGGCTCAAGGAGTGAGGTGCCAGCCCCATATACCAGAGATAGCAGGTTCAAACCTGGTCCCGGCCAAAACTACAACCACCACCACAAAAAAAATAAATAAATAACCTTTCAGCCCAGGACCCTGTATCCAGCTTCATTTATCACTGAGAAGTTAACTACTTTAATGGCATACACACATTGAAGAAATTTGCCATAACCAAACCAGCTCTTCAAGATATCCTCAGACCCATCCTCCATAACAACCAGCACAGTGCTCTACCAGGAAAGTAAACTCACTCTGAAAGTCTTGACCAAAATCCAATTTCCACAGTGGTGAAAAGATTCAGAATGTCCACTGTACTTTCGAAAAACTTGACAACCAAAATACTACCAGGCTTATCAATACTCTCAATTAATGTAACAGCTTAAACTGTCCTCTTAAGAGGCACAGGTTGGCTGGCTGGGTACAAAAACTCAGGCCAGATATCTGCTGCATACAAGCATCTCATCTTACCTTTAAGGATAAATAGAGACTCAGGGTGAAGGGATGGGCATCTATAATACAGGCAAACGGAAATCAGAAAAAATAAGGGGTGTCAATTTTATTTGCAGATACACTGAACTTTTTTATTTATTTATTTATTTTAGAGACAAAGTCTCACTTTATCGCCCTCAGTAGAGTGCCCATGGCATCTCAGCTCACAGCAACCTCCAACTCCTGGGCTTAGGTTATTCTTTTGCCTCAGCCTTCCAAGTAGCTGGGAACACAGGCACCCACCACAATGCCCAGCTATTTTTGTTGCAGTTTGGCCGGGGCTGGGTTTGAACCCACCACTCTTGGTATATGGGGCCAGCACCCTACCCACTGTAGATACACTAGGCTTTAAACCAATAAAAGTAAATAAAGACAAGGATGGTCACTTTATTTGTTAAGGGAAACATTCAACATGGTAAGATGTCAATTATTAATATTTATGCACCCAACCAGAATGCTCCTCAATTTATAAGGGAGACTCTAACAGACATGAGCAATTTAACATCTTCCAGCACCATAAAAGTTGGAGATTTTAATATCCTTTTGGCAGTGTTGGATAGATACTCCAATGAGAAACAAGCAAAGAAATTCTGGCCTTAAACTTCACCATACAACAATTGAATTTAACGGACATCTATAGACCATTTCATCCTCACAAAACTGAATACACATTCTTCTCATCAGCCCATGGAACATCCTCCAAAACTGATCACATCTTAGGTCACAAGTCTAACCTTAGCAAATGTAAAAGTATAGAAATTATTCCTGGTATTTTTTCAGATCATCACACAAGAAAGGTTGAACTCACCAATAACAGGTATCTGCATACTCATACAAAGACACGAAAACTAAATAACCTTATGCTGAATGATAACTGGGTCATAGATGAGATTAACAAAGAAACTGCCAAATTTGGGGAACAAAACAATACTGAAGACCCAAATTATCAGAACCTATGGGATACTGCAAAGGCAGTCCTAAAAGGGAAATTTATAGTGTTGCAAGACTTCCTCAAAAGAATGGAAAGAGAGGAAGTCAATAACTTAATGGAACATCTTAAGCAATTGGAAAAGGATGAACATTCCAACCTCAAACCCAGCACAAGAAAAGAAATAAAATTACAGCAGAATTAAATTAAATCAAAAACAAAAGAATTATTCAAAAGATGAATCAGAAAGTTGGTTTTTTGAAAAATTCAACCAAATTGATAAACCTTTGACCAACCTAACCAAAAATAGAAATCAGAAATGATCATCAATCAGAAATGTGAAACCATCAATCAGAAATGATAAAGGCAAAATAACAACAGACACCTCAAAAATTCTAAAAGTCCTTAATGAATACTACAAAAAACTTTATTCTCAGAAATATGAAAATCTGAAAGAAACTGACCAATACTTGGAAGCACGCAAACTTCCTAAACTTAATCAGAAAGAATGGAAATGCTGAACAGATCTATATCATGTACTGAAATAGAATCAACTGTGCAAAATCTCCCAAAAACAAAGAATCCAGGATCAGATGGCTTCACATTAGAATTCTACCAAACCTTTAAAGAGGAACTACTACCTATATTACTTAATCTTTTCCAAAACATCGAAAAAGAAGGAATACTACCCAACACGTTCTATGAAGCAAACATCACCCTGATCCCCAAACCAGGAAAAGACCCAACAAGAAAAGAAAATTATAGACCAATATCTTTAATGAACGTAGATGCAAAATATTCAATAAGATCCTAGCAAACAGAATCCAGCAACATATCAAACGAATTATATACCATGACCAAGTGGGTTTTATCCCAGAGTCTCAAGGTTGGTTGAATATATGTCAATCTATAATACATCACATAAACTAAGAAACAAAGACTGTATGATTCTCTCAATAGATGCAGAAAAAGCTTATGACAATATCCAGCATCCTTTCACGATCAGAGCACTTAAAAAAATAGATATAGAAAGGACTTTTCTTAAACTGATAGAGGCCATCTATAGCAAACCCACAGCCAATATCATACAGAATGGAGTAAAATTGAAAACATTTCTACTCAGATCAGGAACCAGGCAAGTTTGCCATTGTCTCCACTGCTTTTTAACATTGTAATAGAAGTCTTAGCCATCGCAATTGGGCAAGAGAAGATGATCAAGGGTATACAAAATAGGGTCAGAGGAGATCAAACTTTCACTCTTCACATATATGATTTTATACCTGGAAAACCCCAGGGACTCAACCACAAAACTCTTAGAAGTGATCAAGGAATACAGTGGCACTCAGGATACAAAATCAATACCCACAAATCAGTAGCTTTTATATATAAATAATAGTCAAGCCAAAAAACAGTCAAGGACTCTATTCCCTTTACAACTGTGCCAAAGATGAAATATTTGGGAATTTACCTAACAAAGGATGTGAACGATCTCTATAAAGAGTTATGAAACTCTGAGAAAAGAAATAGCTGAAGATGTTAACAAATGGAAAAACATACCATGCTCATGGCTAGAAAGAATCAACATTGTTAAAATGTCCGTATTATCCAAAGCAATTTAAAAATTTAATGCAATCCCTATCAAAGCACCACTGTCATACTTTAAAGATCTGGAAAAAATAGTACTTCGATTTACATGGAACCAGAAAAAAACTCAAATAGCCAAGACATTACTCAGAAATAAAAACAAATCAGGACGAATCACACTACCTGGCTTCAAACTATACTATAAATCTATAGTGATCAAAGCAGCATGGTATTGGCACAAAAATAAAGAGGTAGATGTATGGAACAGAATTGAGAACCAAGAGATGAACCCAGACACTTATCATTTGATCTTTGATAAGCCCATCAAAAATATAAATTGGGGGAAAGATTCCCTATTTAACAAATGGTGCTAAGATAATTGGCTGGCAACTTGTAGAACCCTGAAACTGGACCCACATCTTTCACCATTAACAAAAATTGACTCTCACTGGATAAAAGATCTGAACTTAAGACACGAAACTATAAAGATTCTTGGATAGAGTGCAGGAGAAACACTTGAAGAAATTGGCCTGGGAGAATACTTTAAGAGGAGGACCCCCCGGGGAAATGAAGCAACACCAAAAATACATTACTGGGATCTGATCAAACTAAAAAGCTTCTGCACAGCCAAGAGCACAGTAAGTAAAGCAAGCAGACAGCCCTCAGAATGGGAGAGGATTATTTGCAGGTTATGCTTCTGATAACCAGAATCTACAGAGAACTCAAACTTACTAATAAGAAAAGAACAAGTAATCCCATTTCATTGTGGGCAAGGGACTTGAACAGAAGCTTCTCTGAAGAAGACAGACATGTGGCCTATAGACACATGAAAAAATGCTCATCATGTTTAATCATCAGATAAATGCAAATCAAAACCACTTTGAGATACCATCTAACTTCAGTAATACTGGCTCACATAACAAAATTCCAAAACTGGCAGCACCTGTGGCTCAAAGGGGTTAAGGGGTCGGCCCCATATGCCAGAGGTGGCGGGTTCAAACCCAGTCCCAGCCAAAAACTGCAAAAAAAAAAAAAATTCCCAAAACTACACGTTGGCATCGATGTGGAGAAAAGGGAACACTTCTGCACTGCTGGTGGGTGTACAAGCTAATATGTATTATTTAGAAAGAAGTATGGAGAATATTCAGGGATCTAAAAATAGACCTGCTATTTGATCATGCAATTCCTCTAGTAGGTGTATATCCAAAAGACCAAAAATCACTTTATAACAAAGATATTTGCACCAGATTGTTCACTGCAGCTCAATTTATAATAGCCAAGTCATGGAAGAAGCCCAAGTGCCCATCGACCCATGAATGGATTAATAAATTGTGGTATATGTATACCATGGAATATTATACAGCCTTAAAAAAGACTTTACCTCTTTTATGTTCACATGGATGGAGCTGGAACATATCCTACTTAGTAAAGGATCTCGAGAATGGCAGAAAAAATATCCAGTGTACTCAGTACTATTACAAAACAAATTACAATCACTCACACTTTCATATGAAGAGTAGATCACAACTATGGCCCAAAATGAAGGAGGGAGGAGGGAGGTCAGATCGAGGGAGGGTGAATGCTGGGATCACACCTATGCTGCATAATGCAAGGGTACATGTCGGATCTATTAGTATAAATATCTTAACACGGTAACTAGGTAAATGAGATGAGGTATATATTAACCAGAGTGATGCAAGTGTTCCTAATTCTATATGAAATCAGCACATTGTACCCCATAAATGCATTAATGTAAAATCAAAAATATCTATAATTCATGGCCTGAAAAAAATAAAAATTGGCAAGAAATACTCATGTAGCATTTGCTTTGAGATTACATATTCCAATCCACCTACTATTATGATATTCCTAAGAAAACCCACTGCACATTTGTACTCAAGTAGGACTTTTAGGCTTCTTATTTATACTGTTATACTCTGCCATTATGCCCTTAAGCCAGCACCAAAAAGAAAGTTACAAGAAACAAACATGTCGAACACTTTTCATTCTAGGAATAATTATTCTAGGAACACATCATTGACGTCTTAATGAAAACCTAAGGACAAAATATCTGAGTTTTGGTACCAGGTATAGTAATGGTTCTTAAAAGCAGTTTCATCTTAGACATTAAAAATTGTGTCCCATATGTTTCTGATTTAGCTTTTACTGACCAATTCAAACTCAGAATCATTTTCCTACAGATTGTAGACATGGGCTATTTGGCCAAATACCTATTTTTCAGGCTTGGATGGTGGCTCAAGCCTATAATCCTAGCTCTTTGGCAGGCCAAGGCACATGGATTGCTTAAGATCAGAAGTTCAAGACCAGCCTAAGCGAGAGCAAGACTTCATCTCTAAAATACTATAAAAAATTGACCAGCCATTGTGGCAGGCTCCTGTAGTCCCAGCTACTCAGGAAGCTGAGGAAGGATTGCTTGAGCCCAGAAGGTTGCTGTAATCTAGGTTGATGCCATGGCACTCTAGCCCAGGGCAACAAAGATTGTGTCTCAAAACACACACACACACACACACACACACACACACACACACACACACAAAACCCCTATTTTTCCCATGGAAAACAGAAATACAGGTTAGAATCAAGATAATAACAACACTGTCCTTGACTGGGCAGGACAGGTACATCACTCACTACATTAAAAGCCATATGACTTAGGGCTAGGTACAGTGACTCACGTCTGTAATCTCAGTATTTGGAAGGCTGAGGCGGGTGGATTGCTTAAACTCATCTCTAAAAAATAGCCAGGCATTGTGGCGGGCGCCTGTAGTCCAGCTACCTGGGAGGCTGAGGCAAGAAAATCGCTCGAGCCCAAGAGTTTGAAGTTGCTGTGAGCTGTGACCCACAGTATCAACCAAGTGAAACTGTCTCAAAAAAAAAAAAAAAAAAAAAAAGCCGCATAACTTTTCCAAATATCTGATCTCCCCACACTCCAACTAGTTTTATATTTAAAGCTAAGATTCTAGAATCATTTTAAATATAGAATTCAATTGTTAACTCAACCTCACCTTTTATAAAGGTGTTTATAAATTTGGAAGATCATATTAAGAATACCAGGGAAAACGGAAAACAAAGTATATTTTGAAACTAAAAACAACTCTAAGAATAACGTATATATTTTAGTTTTCCAGTAAGTCATAAATTAACGAATTAAGAACCCAACAACTTTTCACTCCAAATATTGTCAAAGACATTCATGACTCTCACATCCCACTTTCCAACTAAAAGTACAAATTCAAATATTTTTGAGATAGGGATTCACTCTTTTGTCCAAGCTAGAGTGCAGTGGCATCACAGCAACCTCAAACTCCTAGGCTCAAGGATCCTCCTGCCTCCCAAGTAGCTGAGACAATAGGCACCCACCACCATGCCCAGCTAATAATACTCCTAGGCTCAAGGATTCTCCTGCCTCATCCTCCCAAGTAGCTGAGACTACAGGCACCCACCACCATGCCCAGCTAATAATACTCCTAGGCTCAAGGATCCTCCTGCCTCATCCTCCCAAGTAGCCGGGACTATAAGCACCCACCACCATGCCCAGCTAATGTTACTCCTAGGCTCAAGGATCCTCCTGCCTCATCCTCCCAAGTAGCTGGGACTATAGGCACCTACCACCATGCCCAGCTAATGTTCCTAATTTTTGTAGACAGAATCTTAATCTTGCTCAGAATGGTCTCCAACTCCTGACCTCAAGCAATTCTCCCAATCCTCCACACATCAGTCTCCCAAGGTTCTAAGATTAAAGGCTTGAGCCACCACAAAAAAAAAAAAAAAAACTCATTGCAATATTTGACTCTCTCTAGACTACTGAGAAATCTGATTTCTCAACTGTATGTTGAGAAGTTAAGGTGGTATTACTCAAGTCTATTTTTTCAATGCATTATGTAATCATATTCTGACATTAACCAGTTACTGTTTTATTTACAACCATCTTTTTCTTAGTACATTTGGAGATGACATTCAACTACTTTCAAACAAATCAAAGTACATTTAACAACTGTTCTCTTGACAGCCTTGGAAGTATCCTAAAAATTTTAGAAGTTTCCGGTTTTCTCTTCTAGTATAAGATGGAAAAAAAATTACATTCCACAAAGACAAAATCAGGTAAATCACCATTCTGGAGGGTAAGAGTGGTATTCTTTATTTATAGTGGCTCTCTGCATTCCACAAGATTTACAAATCACTGGCTGGGTGCGGTGGCTCACACCTGAAATCCCAGCACTTAAGAGGCTGAAACAGGTGGATTGCCTGATCTCACAGGTTCAAGACCAGCCTGAGCCAGAGCAAGACCCCCATTTCTAAAAAATAGCCATTGTGGCAGGTGCCTGTAGTACCAGCTACTTGGCAGGCTGAGGCAAAAGGATCACTTGAATGCAGGAGTTTGAGGTGCTTGTGAGCTAAGACACCAAGGCACTCTACCACGTGAGACTGTCTCCAAAAAAAAAAAAAAAAAATCACTTGACAGTACCAAGGGTTATCACTGCCAAATATGTAGTTTGTGCTGATTGTGAATCATTTCACATCACCTAATTATACTGTGTAACTGCTATCATCTACTTTTTTAAAGGGAGAGCTAATTATTATTTGAATCAAGAAGTTGGGCAACCTGAAAAGATTACCAAGAAAATTCGATCCAGAGTTTTGGGGAAATAACATTAAAGCCTGCTTGCCCACCTCTTTCTCAAGAGTTATCTTCTACTTCTTTTAAATTTTGAGATAGTCTTGCTTTATTACCCAGGCTAGAGTGTAGTGGTGTCATCACAAGGCTCACTGCAACCTCAAAGTCCTAGGCTCATACAACCCTCCTGCCTCAGCCTCCCAAGTAGCTAGGACTCCAGGCATGCATGATTGGGTCCACCTAATCTTTCTATTCCTTGTAGATCAGTGGTTCTCAACCTTCCTAATGCCACAATGTATTTTCATTGTTACAAAGGGGTCGCAACCCACAGGTTGAGAACCACTATAAAGGGTCTTGCAGGTGTGAGCCATCCCAGCCTATCTTCTGCATTTTAAAAGTTATGAATGTAACACTTAAAGTGTACATCGGAAAAAATTCCTATGTACACATCATTATAATTAAGATATACAGGCAGCACTGGTAGCTCAGTGGGTAGGGCACCGACCACATATACCAAGGCTCACAGGTTTGAGCCTGGCCTGGGCCTGCTAAACGCCAACAAACGCAACTCAAAAAACCCTGGGAATTGTGGCTGGCACCTGTAGTCCCAGCTACTCGGGAGGCTGAGACAAGAGAATTGCTTAAGCCCAGAAGTTTGGGTTGCTGTAAGCTGTGATACCACTGCTTTTCTACCGAGGGTGACATAGTGAGACTGTCTCAAAAAAAAAAAAAAAAAAAAAAAAACCCAGGCACCCTCAAAAAAAAAATTTTGGCCTCAACAGCAAAACTTACACCCAGTAATCATAAATGCATGTTTTTGTCTTGAGATAGACTTGGTTGCCATGGCATCACAGATCACAGCAGCCTCAAACTCTTGGGTTTAAGCAATTCTGTTGTCTTAGCCTCCGAAGAGCTACAGGATCCCGCCAAAAATCCAGGCTATTTTTTTTTTTTTTTCAGTTTTTGGCCAGGGCTGGGTCTGAACCCCGCCACCTCCAGCATGTGGGGCTAGTGCCCTACTCCTTTGAGCCACAGGTCCTGCCCATGCCTGGCTATTTTTTTGTTGCAGTTGTCACAGCTGTTTAGCAGGCCTGGGCCAGGTTCGAAACCACCTGCCTTGGTGTATGTGGCCGGTGCCCTAACCACTGAGCTACAGGCGCTGAGCCCATGTTTCGAAAACATAAGGACTCCAACTCATAAGGACTCCAGCTCATAAATAACACAATCTCTGAGGCTCCCCCAGCAAACAATTGGAATACAACATATTTCTAGACATTCCTAATTTTCAGAAACTTAAAACTGGCTTACACTTGTAATCCCAGCACTTTGGGAGGCCACGGTGATTGCTTGATACTAGGAGTTTGAGACTAATATGAGCAACATAGCCAGACTCTGTTCTCTACCATTAAAAAAAAAAATTAATTAGCTGGGTATGATGGAACACACCTGTGCTCCTAGCTACCTTGGGAAGGTGAAGCAGGAGAACTGCTGAAAGTCCAGGAGTCAGTCTGGGGTTGCAGTGAGTTGTGATTGCATCACTGCACTCCAGCCTGGGTGATGGTACAAAACCCTCTAAAAAACTTTGCTCAGTTACAGCTCATTAAGAAACTCTTAATTTGGGTGGTGCCTGTGGCTCAGTGGGTAGGGCGCTGGCCCCATATACCCAGGGTGGCGAGTTCGAACCCGGCCCTGGCCAATTTGCAACAAAAAATACCCAGGCGTTATAGCGGGCACCTATAGTCCCAGATACTTGGGAGGCTGAGACAAGAGAATTGCCTAAGCCCAAGAATTGGAGTTTGCTGTGACACCACAGCACTCTGCCAAAGACAAAGTCTCTGTGTCTAAAAAAAAATAATAAAAATAAAATTTCAGTATAAAAAAAGACACTTGTTACTTTCAGTACCTACACCAATAAAATGAAATTAGACCCTTAACATTCAGATTTAACAATAATAGTTTCAACAATGTGAGAATCCTAAACTGTAAGACAACTTCCTAATTTTAAGGCATACTCAAAGAGACTTGAAGCCAGCTAAATTAATCCCATTACTCTAACGTTTATTTCTCCATGTGCCTCTCCTTCTTAGCATTTCAAATTGGAATGCCGTCTGCACTTTTTCTGAAAGTGAAAGAATACTGTTCCTTATGTAAACTTAATGTATATCCCCCAGAGTAACTGCAGTTGAAACTCAGAAAAAGTAAAATAAGTATCTCTAATAAATAACATAGTATACTTTTATACAGAAAACTTGTATGTAATATTAAAAATCACCAAATATGTTTAAGCTACTTACGTATCTTTTTACAGAGTTCTTATTTTGTTTCACGTTTTTAAGGGATAATCTGTCATTTGTATGAGTCAAAATGTATGGATTCATCTCAGCGCACAAATTTTTGTGAGAATACTTCTAAGTTGATGGAATGTCACACTTTATATTTCAAATCTATAAGAGCATGTTGAGAATTATACCAGATCTTACTCAAAGTGAAAAGACTAAAAAGGATAATTCTTTTTAGTTATTACCTAGCTGCTATATTTTTAGAAAGAGAAGTAATCTCCATCATAATAAGCTGATATGGTTCCATGTTAACATGGAAAGTAAAACTAAAAATCTGGAAATTTGTATTTTTAAATAATGGCTTGCTTAAACTTACCAACTATAAAATTTCCCATTTTCCCAGGTGAGACAAGAAAAAACATTAAGGAGAGGTTTGAGGAATTTTATAAAGCATTTATCAAGCCACACTATACCAGTAATTTTTCTAACAGAGGAGCTGATACTAGAAATAGGCCACAGAAATGAGTTGTATAGAACAGACATTAGAAATAGTCTCAAAATCAGGTAAACAAAACAACAGCTATTACCGCTTATGACATTTTATTGGCATGACAATTTACAAGGGTCCCTGTTGCATTATACATTACACTGAGTAAGAATCGTTTAGCCATCTACATTCATTCTTATTGGATATTTTTTCTCAAATTGTAATTCCCAACAGTGATTTTACCTATGAAAAGGGAACAACAGTAATTCCTTAAAGTAGACTGTAACTGGAAAAACATATTTTGCTTTTAATTTAAAAAATCCTAGGATGTTGAAAGGTATACATACATGCCAAAAACTGAGTCATGGCCTTCTTAAATAGCTGTCTTAATTCTTTCTAGAAATATCCTTTGGTTCATTTTTATTTCCTTTCTCTAGTCTGTTAATGTACCTTATCAAAGAGTTACTTCCTGGCACTTGTAAACAAATTATCTTTAGTAAGAGGAACCATTCAGCCTTCATAATATGTCATAAAGTGTGAAGTTAAACTGTGATTTAAAAAAATACACAGGCTACTTTTTATATGCTTGCCTTCGAAAAAGGTAACATCCAAAATGGCATTCCATTGTGGAGTTCTCAACCACCCTGGCCTACCAGGATATAGCATGGTATGATAGTCTCCTTAATTTTGTTTAAGAGAATAAAACTAATCAGAAGCTAAAGCAATGCATTGGTACTTTTCAACACGGAACCTGCCCCTAGGAATTAAGTTGCTTTATTCCCACTCCCTATTAAATAATTTCTCAGCAAATCCTCCCTTTCCTATTGTCTTAAGTGGATAAACAAAACTCCACATTAATAGTCATGCACAAAGATTTAATGTCTAACCAAATAACCAGTTTATATTTATTTATATAAAATAAAATGGCTACAAAATTCTGTGTTAGGGATCACATCCATGTTGTTTTCACATAAAAGTATTATTCTAAATAGGGGAACATTATGTCCTGATTAATTGCTTTGGCAGGTATTTCCTCTTAACAATTTTAGAAAGACAAACTTAATGGAGTAAATCACGCAATACTAAGAACCTTAGGGCCATAAAATCACATATACTGAGTTTGGTTTTAGTTCTATTTCCAATAGCTCTTTAACAAATGTCCCTAGCTGTATGTAATCAAGGTGCAGAGATGTAGGGCAAATCACCAAAAGTAAAGATAAAAGAGCCATACACTAAAGATCTTCAAAAGTTTACATTAACAGAATAAACATTGTCTTTTAATGCAAACACACAACTAATTCAGTTGCTGAATTTACAAATGAAATATGGCTAATTTTACATATGCCCATAAAGCAGACAAAATTAACACTGAAATTTACTATTTCAGATTTTCATTCCTTTAAGAGTTACCAAAATAAACATTGAAGGTTATTCACATTGAAAGATTATCAGTTGAAAAATAAACCCTTGGCAAGAAAAAGAAAAAGTCATTTTACAAATTGCAACTTCAATAGCAAAAAAAGTTAAAACCAAGTTAGATGCTGCAATAAGCTTCCTGCCACAACTTTTTATTGGTGACATGTAAAAAATATTACTTAAAATACTATTAATGAACAGCATGTTGCATTTGCCTGTTTTTTCTTAGGGTTACACTACAAACTAATGTTTCAGCTGTCTAAAAGCTAAATACATATGTAAGATATGAAATCAGGTATTAAAATATTAACTTATTCTGCAGGATTGATTATCCTCCTCCACACCAATGCCAGGATTACAAATTCTGTTGTTGTTTTTTTCATTAAAGATAACTGATAGGATTGAGATTTTTTTTGTAATATTACTACAAACCAGTTTCCTCTTTCAAATAGATGAACTCTAAGACCATGACTCAAATTATCAAATAAGAATAAGAAAAGAACACTTAATACTGAACCCAAATAGGAAAGGCTTCCATGAATATTTTTTATAGGCCACTGCTTACTTTCAGTAAAAATAACATTTTCTCAAAGTTTTCAACCTAATTTTTAATAGCTTGTATTTTTTAGCTGTTGGCAAAGTTTTTCCTTTTTAAACATTTGTTCAAGTTGTTAAACTGGTGTAGTTTACCCAAGTAACAACTTCCTAGTATACTTCAAAAATTTGTCACCCTACAATG
This sequence comes from Loris lydekkerianus, assembly GCA_963574355.1. Lineage (NCBI taxonomy): Eukaryota > Metazoa > Chordata > Mammalia > Primates > Lorisidae > Loris > Loris lydekkerianus. The sequence continues at coordinate 50,072 of CAUYPK010007299.1, read as the reverse complement.
TAGTGTGTTTGAATTAGGCAAGTGTATATAGTTAAAACAATTAGTGTGGACTCTATAAACAATTTCTGTTCAGGGATTTGTATGTAGAGCTAACGTTTACTTCAGAATAAAACATTAACAAACAGGGAAGGAAGAGAATCAGAACTTTCACAGAGCTGTACTTGACCATATCTTATAGACAAAGCAGAATTACAATGCGTGTAACAAAAACAGTAAAAGTTTTTAAAAGTTGATAGTTACAAATATGGTACTTAACAATTTCTACTTTATTTCAGTACAATTTTCAACATACAGTCAGTCTACTATTTCTCAAGATATTTGAAGACTTAAAACAAAATTTCTAGACTACTTGCAAACAGTAAAATTTAAGTAAAATGCTTACATTCTTATTTGAAAACAAAAATCAGGTTAAAAAAAAAATGGTGGGTGCAAGTTCTGCTCTCTGTTGCAATCTTACTTCTTATTTACTATTCCTAAGGAAAAAAGAGAAAGAAATTAAAGATTAATGAAGATGTGGACACTGAAAATTGAACCATAATAATAATTGTTCCCAAAAGTTAAATAATTCATCCATCAAACCCATACCCAAGAAAATCTACCAGAAATACAAAAAATTTTCTACCTTTTCTTCCTTGCGTCTGTCCTTCTTTTCTTCATTATTTTCCAAGGTCTCTTCCTCATCTTCTACAATCCCATCCCCTTGGTATTTGTCATGAGTCCACTTTGGACTGCTACCTGATTTTTTGAAGTTAAAGCGCCCTCTGCCACGTTGAAAAGTACCACGACCTCTTCCTCTTTTGGCCCAATAATCCACACCATCATCTCTGTCATCATGCTACAGAAAGGTTAAAAACAATTGTCAATGAAATGTCCTTCTTATAAAGATGATTATTTCTTCAATCATGAGTTATGAAGACAGGGTACATGAGTTGTTAACAGTCTAAAAACACATTAAGACAAAGCCAGTGAAACGGAATTTTGTATAAAAATATACATACATATATTCCACTGGCAAAAGCATATCTTACTACATAAGTAACCTAAGGACTGAGGGTTGCTCAGAAAATTGTTTGGAGAATCTTAACTGTTAAATTACTGCTCATTTTCAGAATTCTGACTTTTTTTCTTTTCATTATTATCTCAATCTTAAGTCCACTTGTTATTATAACGCATGCAATGAGACAAAATATAATCTTTTTCTAACAAAATTACCTTAGTCATATAGACATGGCAAAAGTCATAAAAATGTCAATACATTATAAATAATCCTCACCAAATGAAATAGGTGGTATGAATTTTATACCTTGCATATAAAAGATTTTAAATTCCACTGAGATTAAATCTAAATCAATGTATAGTACTTATCAATCTTCCGGGCTAGGGAGCTCCAATGACAAATCACAATGACATGGTACCTAGAGTAACACCTCAGACCTTTTCTTTTTCACCAACCTGAAATATTACAGCTATCACATTTTAGCCTTCATTTTTCATTAACTATTTGAATACAGATGTTTCCCAAATTATTAAGTATTCCTTTCAGCAAAACAGAAAAGCAGATGTTCCCCAAACTACGAATTATTCCTTTAAGCAAAACAATCTATAAAACTTTTAAGAAGTATTTGACGTTGCTGATGAGTGGGGATGAACATTACATTCTAAAATACCGAAGGCCAAGGCCTCCTATGTGTAATTTAATAAATTATTCCCTACCCTAATTTAATAACTCTTAAATTTGCTGCCCAGAAAATGAGAAATAAGGCAAAATGATACGCTTCTACAAAAAAAAAAAAAAAGGTATCATGCAAACAGAAATAACCTCTATAGTACTGGTACTGACCAGTTTTCTAAAAGCTACTATAAAATTGTTTTTTAAATATATGCTTTCTTTTTCCAAAACACAACATGCCTGGCATGTTACAGATTATCCTCCTTTATGACCTGAAAAGCTCAATTATACACACTATATGAAAGAGCACTTACCAACTGCTAATAATTTATCTTCACCAAACCAATGAAAGATCACTAGCTAGAAGTATATACATATGACACCATGAAGAATGAATTTTGGAACTATCCAAAGTATAAATTTAAATACATCAGTAAGAGTTTAAACTGCAAACCCAAAATAAACTACTTTAGTCTGCCATTCAAAATGATGCCTACTCAATTACATGCTCCCTTAATGCAGTAACACACCCAACTCCAGAGTTTGTTTCTCTATTGGTGATATTTACTCTGTATTCCATACATTTCTGAGAAGAGGCAAACAGGTTTTGGAGTAGAGGTATGGATTTGAAGCTTAACAAAAAACTATTACTTTGGGCAACCTAAAATTTACTTCATTTTAATTAAAGGGACAGCCTCAAAAGAACATAGAACATGGGTGAAAAGTGCCTGGCCCAGTGTCAGACGAGCAAGCATTCGATAAACAGTGACAATAATAATGTTTCTACAGTACTCAATGTGGGTCTCCACACTGTTCTGTGCACTTTATGTGTATTTACTCAACTAACCCTCACAACAACCCTGTTACTATTCCCATGTTAGAATTAAAGAAATTGAAGCACAGAGAAATTAAGTAACTTGCCCAAGGTCACAACACTAGTCCTTCCATTATTCCTTAGAACCATCACCTATAAAATACATCTCTATTAACAGAAATAGAGAAGGCAATGGCAAAACTCATGCTACGGTGAAAACTATCCATTACCTTTAAACAATCATCTAAAGCTTGGTAAAGTAAATAGCAACTACAAGATTAAGCTGTGTCTTTCCTAGGGATGCCCTGGCAGCTATCTAAGTGAGACTTTTGATGCTAACATACCCTTAATCCTCAAATCTTATATCTAAGACTTCAATCCCATTACGACTTTAAAAATTAAATGAATTATTTCACAGATAATAAAGGGACAGAAATTAAATATTTACACACAGCCAAAAATACGTTAACAAAGAAGTCTATATCAGAACCAAGACATTCTAAATCCTCGTATCTCTTCCCCACAGAACATCAACTTTCAACGGGTTAATTTATCAAAATTCTAATCCTAAACCCCCTTTCCCACCAAGGACTTCCTCTTCCTGAGAAGACAGTATCAACTCAACACCAAAAATCTGCCTACTTCAGTACTTTCCCCCTTGCTCTAACTCTTCACACTCACCTGTGCACAGAATTCCAGGCTCTAATTAAAACTATTAATAATATCTTTCCTGGAGTGCTTATAAAACATGGTCATACCTTTGTATATATCCAAGTTTGGAGATGGGGAATTTCAAAACAGAATGCAACAAGTGTTACTATAATTCAGTACTGGAGAATGAATGGTAAAGTACTTTCAGGACCCTTTAAGGATTGGGCTCTAAAGCCCAATGCATGGATTTGAAATCTGATTCCATTCCTCCTGGTCACACAATTTTGGTCAAGCCCCTCAAATCTCTATACCTCAGTTTTTTCCACCTATAAAAATGGAATAATAGTCCCAGTTCAAAAGGATTGTATAAGCATTAAGTTAATGTAAAATAAATGGAACAGCATCTAACATAGTACATAATATAAATGTCACCTTTAAGTATAACTTTCATAGATATGAGCAAGTTTCTGTTGATCAATTAATCTGAAACAACCTATGGAAATGTCCAATTTTAAACTTTTCTTGAATTCTATTCTATTCTCTCTCCATTAGTTATCTAAAAGGTAGCTTTACATAAGATGCAAAATCTTTTAAATTCAAATAGCCATGTAAAAACCAAAGCTGCCATTTCAATGGCTCTTAAGTAAAAACTGTAATTAACTTTAGCAATTAATTTATACAAAAAAATCGAGTGTGTTAATTTCACTTGATGTTCTGTGACAAATGTGTGTGTTCATAAAGAAACAAAGATTTTTTTTTTTGAGACAGAGTCTCATTCCATTGCCCTTGGTGGAGTGCTGTGGCGTCATAGCTCACAGCAACCTCAAACTCCTGGGCCCAGTGATCTTCCTGCCTCAGCCTCATGTAGCTGGGACTACAGGCGCTCACTGCAACATCCGGCTAATTTTTCTGTTTTTAGTGTAGATGGGGGTCTCGCTCCTGCTCAGGCTGGTCTCCCAACTCCTAAGCTCAAGCACTCAACGTGGGACCTCCCACAGTGCTAGAACTAGTCATGAACCACCGAACCCAGCCTGAGACCAAGATTTTTAAATATAACCCAGAATAGCAACACAAAATATTACTGTTACTTTTAACTGGCTAAATTCTTACGATAACACATTCTTAATAAATCTACTGTCCAATTAAAAACAAACCTAAAATAATTATGTATCAATTTAAGGTAAAAAGTATGATACCAGATTTTGAATGAATGCCATAGAAAAATGAAGGTCTGGCCTAATTATTTATAAATTATTAAAAGTGATAAACAATTAACTACCTACTTGTTCATCTCTTATTCCCTCTTAACTTTCTGACCTTTCATTCTTGGATCTATTTCTCTAGCAGTTTTATACTCTCTTCAACCCCTATGAAATGTTTGGTCTTTAATCTCTTCTCTTCTGACTAGGTGATCTTATCACAGCTTTAATAGCAATCTACAAGACTACGGCTCCTAGCTTGTTTCTCTAAACCTACATTAACAACTATCCACTGAACATCTCCGGTTGGTCTATCACAGGCACTTCAAATTCGACCTTAAACATCCTAAAAAGAATGTTATCTTCTCCTCAAAGGGCTTCTTTCCTTTGAATTCCATATCTTAGATTCCTTCTTCTAACTACTAACTCCCAACTACTCAGTCCCTGACTAAATCCCTATGAATACTACTTTCAACTTTTCTCAAATATAGCCCCTTAGTTCAAACACTCAATTTCTGAAATCTTCTAACTATTCTAATAACCAGTTTTGTAAACACTGCTTAAACCCCAAATTTGTTAATAAATAAAGTATTATGGTTTTCCACAATCTAACTCATGTTTTTCTCAATTTTCCCAAACTTATACCAACCATCTAGCAATTCAAATACTAGAGTCCTCTCTTCCACGTTGTTTCATTCCTTTTGTTAACACGGTCTACCTGCCCATCTCTTAAAGATTCAAGACAAGTTCCTCTACAAATGTCTCTACTAATCACTTTCTGCTTTGCAAAAGCCATCAATTCTTCCTTTGGGAAAAACCACCATGTAATCTACAGTGTTTCTCTACTACTGGTCTCTAAACCAAGAATTAGAATCATATTTGCATTTCCATCTTAGTACCTAGCACCAACAGGAGTCTGTTAATGCATTAACTCTTAAACCAAAAGTAGATAGATTTTGTATAATTTTCTATACCTGAATCAAATGCCTTTTTCTTTCCAGATTGTCAATTTAAGATACTCAACAAGCACAAATTTCTCCTCAGAAAAGCATAAATTAAGCAAAGTGCACTCTGACAAATATATATGTGTCTGAATTCTAGGTCATTAACATATCAAAAAAGAGGCAAATAGATATTCATTTCTGAAACAAGTATATGACCCATTTTCCAAACAAACCAGAGATCCACTTCAGAATACACCCATAGCCTTCAACTAAGCAGATGTGTCATGGACATCCAGGTCTATTCAAATTTATTCCTACAAAGTCCACTGAAAGACATAATATCTTTAAGTCTAGTAATAATTTCCTCCTTGAAAGCAATTAATTTTCAGAACTATTCACTGAAAAGAAAATTCCTTGAAAAACTATAATAAATATGGATATCTCTGCTAACAGTTTTGGTGTTTTCATGAGTCTTTCTATAATGCAGGAAGGACCTTTTACCCCATGACAAACTGCAGAAAATATTTATCCTTATCTAAAGAATTCTTTGGACCCACCATCTCTAGTGTCATCCTTAAAAAATTACTTCAGAGAAAAAAATATCTCCATCACCAGGAAGCACCAAATCAGTGTATCTAACAACTTTTCCTAAGTTTTCAAAAATGAAAAACTTTTCCATTTTTCATCTTCCTTTCACTCTAATGAAAGTTGATGGCCTCCTTGAGATCCTTAATTGCATGTACTTTAAAAGAATTCTCCTTTTCTTTCATTTAAACAACTGTCTGTGAAGATGAAAGGTACATCTCAATGTGAAATTTCTACAACCATTGCTATCTTACAGACAGATATGAAACATACGTTAAGCTCAACTATAAAAATGTTCTTCTCTGAATGTGGCTACAAAATCAGGTGTATTTTTAGTTTACCCTGATCAGCCTACATGCAAAGTCAAGAAAGTTATGGAGAAGACTAAAGGGACCCACATTATCAAAATTTCAAATCACCAGGGTAATGAATTTGTTAAAAGGTTTCTCACATTATGGTGAAATCTTCTCATAATAGTGGATATCTGTACTCAAATATATTCACCTAGTATGTTTTGAAAATTAATGCAAATCAAATAAACACAGATTTCTAACACCCACCAAGAAGTACTTCTTGCTCTTTGGGGTATATTCTGGATCCCATTCCTCTTCCTTCGGTCTCTTTTGAAAAGTAGTATTTGAGTTGTTTGGACCAGTATTTGTCCCAGCAAAAACTCCTCTGGCTCTTCCTCTGCCTCTAATTCGAAACTGATTAACATTAACAAAGTCGTTTAGTGATGCAATAAAAAAGGTATTTAGTTACATGCAAACTCTTAATTTTACTGCAGTAACAAAAAAACATATGCCCTAATTTCCTACCTAAATCTCAAAGCCACTAAGGATAGAAAGGATGACCATTGCTACACCACAGGCAAAAAAATTCTGCCTATTGAAAGCTGAGTAGGTTAAAAAGAAATGAGCGATCAATCTAGTGTTAGAATACTGCACTTTCATGATCTGAACTAGTATTTTTAAAATAATCAAGGTTTGTTTTTTTTTTTAACCTTTTTACTAGCCAATAGTGGTCTAATTCCTTTGAATTACCCTAAGAGCCCTAAGTGTTCAACCATACCTATCACCATACACACTTACTTATAAGTAAAGCTCTTCTCCTTCACAAATGATCTAATTAATGAGCTCTAATATCCAGCTAGAAACCCGCTCAAGGTAGGAATCTAGAAATTAAAAAGAATATGCACTACTATGAAGTCATTAAATTAATAATTATAACAACTTATGGAAACATGGGGATAAAGTGTATGCTGTGTAGAATAAAAAGGCATGTATGATTTCTATGACATACACATAAGCAAGGATTTGAAGAAAATAGGCAAAAATGAAAAGCTGTAATACAAAGATGAAGATACATACATACAAACTTTTCTTAATGTTTTCAAAAAGTGATTACAGAAATGTATCTCAATAACTTTCCTTGACTCATGTGTCTTTAAGGACCATGTAAATTACTATCTCCAAATCAAGAAATGTTATTTATGGAGATGTTTCTAGATCTCAAAATGGCATTTCTTAAGTAACACAGTACTTCACATACCATTTCATTACTCAAGACTAACCCTGACTTTAGGAATGGCTCATGTAACATCTCTAAATCATGTATTTGACTTTCCTTATATACAGTACCCTAAAGTCCTATAAAATGATCAAAGATAATTACTTACAAAGGTTCCTCGTGGTCGGCTAACTCCTGTAAAGCCTGAATATTCTTTCAGTTCATGGTGCGTTTTAAATTCTTCTTCTCTTTCCTTCTTACTCTCCTTTTCTTCTCGAGAACTGGGAGAAGACGGTGATGCTGAAGAGGATGAAGATCGAGAATGATCTTGCTCTCTACTTTTATGTTTACTGCAAAAGAAATAAAGAACACACACACAAAAATGTCATTTTTAAAAAGATAAAAGACCTGGCTGACACTTACAATAAAAGGGGTATTTTTCAAGTCAAAAAATACTATCCACTAGTAAAATTGTAACGTAAGTAAAATAACTGGGTGTTTGACACAGTCTGTTTCCATTTTCTTCCAATACGTGCTTTACATCACTACTGAAAAGCATGCCATGGCCTGCTAGTTAGAAACTAGTAGTCTGTAAACTTCAAGAATAAGGTTTAGTTCTTCAGTATTTTTAAGTTAACTTATATAATCTTTTATTCTTTTAACAAAAGGAAAAGAAGAGTAGCAACAAGAAAGAATGTTCTCAAGGCCACGTTTCAAAATGACTGCAGTTTGTACACCCTGGGTGAAAACAGTTGGTATGGTATGGGCCATACTATCATTATAGAAATAAAAAGCATATGACATTACAAATAACAGTCATGAAATTTTAAACACAAGTAAAATCCACCATTTACCTAATGAATAGCAAGAAGAAAAGATTATCTATAGTAAAACTTTGTATTCCTATTTGACTCTATGATAATCAAATTTACATGACTCTAATACAACACTTGAAAAGGTCATACCTGCTGTAAACTCTTACCACAGCTAACAGTATCCATGGAAATATTTTGAAAGACTAATACACATTGCTATTTCTAGTCCTTCCTCCCCCCCATCTGTCCCATGTTAAACCACTAGATTTATCAGTTTTATAATTCTTGTACTCTGGGTGTTATGAGTTGAAAAAGTGCGGAATCAAGCATAACGAACCAAAGTTCTTACACAAACTGTTTCTAGAAATGCACTGCATTGAAGTCCAACCTCCTGATGTAGCCTGGATAATAGGACACATTAATTTGTCATTTTTTTTTTCAGTGTTAGCTTGCTATTCCAAAGTTTTTGTCCTCATCCACCATAAGCCGTGTAAAAGACAAATACATTTTTGCTGTAAAACAAATAATTTTAATTGTTTAAATTTAAACATTCGATTACATAGTCAAAATTGAAAGCAATTAAGCTGACAATTATTAAAGGCTAATTAGAAGCTAAAACCTAGCTCAAGACAATTTTAACAATTACCTGTCATCTTTGTAAGATTTGTATTCCTTGTAATCTTTTGGAGTTTTTTCTTGCTTTCTTGATCCACTGGATTCCCTGGAGCCCTTGGAATCGCCCCGTTCTTTACTTCTTTCTTTTCTACGGCGATCAATGTCATGCCGAAGATCAGCAGAATCACACCTTAATTTTTTATCTCCCTATAAAAAGATGTAAAATGCAGATTTCAGAGGAAAAACAAAACAAAATAGAGAGAGAGAAAGTTAAATTTTGTGCCAGTTTATTAACTGGCATTTTAGTATATAAAAAAGGATCATATACTACCACTAAATTTGTTTAAAAAATGTACTTGTTTTTACAAAACATTTGTGTACAGAAACTGCAGTAGGACTTGGCAAGTTTCTAAAAGCCATAGATTTGTATTCAAAACAAGCCTCATAAAAATGCCTGTACAGGAAAATGATACAAGTATTTTTCCACTCAGCACATCTTCATTAATTATCCTTCATCTGTCCAAATGATTTTAACAGTTTAACAATTACAGAGTATTATAATGTGACATAGCCTTCCATCCATAAACGTAAAGGATACTAATGTAATTATCATTATAAAGCCTCATTATCATCAAAGCTCTTCCCAAATAATTTGACCAACCCAATTAAAAAAAAAAACACTTGTAAAGAATTTTGTAATTTTTATAACATGCAAGTGGAATATGATTAATGAAACCAACTGATGTTGAACAAGGGTAGAAACAAAAGAAGAAAGATATTATTCGCAATCCTGTACTCAGTATCTTGGGCCATATACTGCCCTTTTTCAATTCAGGTATTGCAACGGACATTAGTTTAAACTGGGTCACAATTCACCTCCTTCTTGTTCCATTGCTTTTTCAAATACTATATAATTTAGGAAGATGGAAAGAGGCATCTAGGAATGAAGAGAAATTATACATCAGTAAGATGCTAAGCAATGTGGACATCCTTCAACAGTTAAGAAGTATTCAAAAATTCTGGGAAGTCAAAGCATTCATAAAACTGAAAGTATATATCACCGAATGATTATCAACTACTCAATATGCTCCCAAAGTAATAAAGAAAAACTAGTCAAGAATAAAAATTTCCTGTTCACCTAGGTATTACCAAGTCCACAGTAAAAAGATAATGTAAGTGGAACTACTTTATAAACTACAAACTATCTAACATATATTAATTACACATTAATGTTGTTAATTATTCATTCAAATAGGAAGATAAAGGCTAAAACCAATATCATATCCTCTTGTCCATCCATCAGTCATCTCCACTTTTTCTCCTCCAGATCAAAATCTGGTTTAAATAATGAGACAAGAAAAATACTCTCTAATCAGGATAGACAAAATTAACCAACACTGAACCCAATGTATTAAAAGCCAAAAAAGTATTCACCTCTCAGAATGTTTCCCCCCCCCCCAAATCAATATGCCCCAGGCAAAGGAATCATTTTCTTTGTAAGCTCAAGATTCCACATCCAATAAGTTAACAGTATACCCTATGAAGCAATTTGTATGCCACCACTGTCAATAACAGCTTGTACTAACAAAAGTGCCAATGCTTTCAAGACAGCCCCAATTATTCAACAACTCCACAAATATATTCTCATTTTTCTAACTAGAAAACTAATGTTGAAAAATCATTTTCCAACTATCATATACATAGTTTCTCTTGATGGTCAGAAATGAAAACAAACAGTACTCCCAAGTTCCCTAACCTTTTCAAAACAATGGATAGTTGCTCCCATTCTACCTTTCCCCATATTTCTATTACCACAGTAGACACTTGATGGCCTGTGATATAAATTAGTCTACCTAGCAAATGTCAATTTTAAAATATCAAAGTATAACAGAATTCTCTTTAAATACCGAATTCCATTCTCACCAAGCCCTTTCAATGCTTGGTTCCTTTCTCAAGTTTAAAAAGCCCTTCTCCCAACCTACAAATATTCCAATAGTGACAAATACGCTTGTACTTGAAAAATCCATTTGTAAAATCAATTCTTAAGAAGCACATTTCATAATCCACAAAATATTCATTAGGATGGGGATTGTTTCTTGTCATCTGTGAAGAATCCAGAGATAATCAATTCAGGAACACATAAAATGAGAGTATTTATTATTCTGGCTTATCCATTTCACCTCAAAACCCTTGATAAAATTTGTATCTCTGCTTTTGTCCCGCTACCTATTCACTGATTCTTCACCCTTTTCTTAGGACTAATTTTTCCTTTCACTAGCATTTTTAAAAAGTACTCTTCATTTGACTTAAGAAAGTTTAGTGTCAGTTTAATTCTTTTAAGAACACTGAATACACTACCATAAATCTATATGATGTATTTACAATCAGAAGATATCTGTAAACACCCTGCCTTGAGAAACTGTGTTTAGTGTATTAACTAGGATGAAATTAACTTGAAAAAAAGTGCACTCAAAAACATACCTTTTGATTTTCTTCTTTAAAAACTCTCTCTTCCCCTGCTAAACGGGTATGCTTCCTCAGGGCGCTTGGAGAGATGTCAATTCTCCTTAAAATAAAATAAAGTGCATTGTAGCATTACTATTTATTAACCATATGATTTGAAAAAACCCATGTTGTCCATATTAGTAAGAGGCAATTATTTCTCTATCAACTATTTTAGCACAGTAAAACCATTAATCTAATTCCTAATAGAGAATTAAGAAATAACAACTATAGCCAATAAGAATGAATTAAAGGGCTGTGGCTCAGGAGTAGGGCGCTGGCCCCATATACCAGTTCGAACGCTGGTGGGTTCGAACCCGGCCCGGGCCAATCTGCAACAAAAAAACAGCCAGACGTTATGTTGGTGGGCACCTGTAGTCCCAGCTACTTGGGAGACTGAGGCAAGAGAATCGCCTAAGACCAGGAGTTGGAGGTTGCTGTGAGCTGTGACGCCATGGTACTCTACCAAGGGTGATAGGGTGAGACCTGTCTCTTAAAAAAAAAAAAAAAAAAAAAATTAAAATGACTCAAACAGATATTTTTATGTAAAAATGAACCCTGACCTTTTAAAACACCAAACTATGTTAGCCATCAAAATAGAAAAACAGCCTTGGCACCTGTAGATCAAATGGCTAAGCCACATACACCGAAGCTGGCAGGTTCAAATGCAGCCTGGGCCTGCCAAACAACAACAACTACACCAAAAAATAAAAAAAAAATATCCAGGCATTGTGGGAGCCTGTAGTGGGCGCCTGTAGTCCCAGCTACTTGGGAGGCTGAGGTAAGAGAATCGCTTTAGCCCAGGAGTTGGAGGTTACTGTGAGCGGTGATGCCACCACACTCTACCCAGGGCAACAGCTTGAGGCTCTGTCTCAAAAAAAAAAGAAAAAAGGAAAACATGGCTCAGCGCCTGTGGCTCAAGCAGCTAAGGCACCAGCCACATACACCTGAGCTGGTGGGTTCGAATCCAACCCAGGCCTGCCAAAAAACAATGATGGCTGCAACCAAAAAATAGCTGGGCAGTGTGGCAGAAACCTGTATTCCCAGCTACTTGGGAGGCCGAGACAAGAGAATTGCATTAAGCCCAGGAATTGGAGATTGCTGTGAGCTGTGATGCTACAGCACTCCACCCAGAGGGAAAGTTTGAAGCTATGTCTCTAAAAAAAAAAAAAAAAAAAAAAAAAGTAAAACATGGCTCACACCTATAATCCTAGCACTCTGAGAAGCTGAGACTGGAGGATTGTTTGAGGTCAAGAGTTTGAAAGCAGCCTGACGAAGAGCGTGACCTCATCTCTACTAGAAAAAAAGCCAGATGTGGTGCAGATCTGTAGTTCCAACTACTTTGTAGGCTAAGGCAGGAGGATCGCTTAAGCCCAGGAGTTTGAGGTTGCTTTGAGCTATAATAACACCACTGCACTCCAGCCCAGGCTACAGAGAAAGACCCTGTCTTAAAAGGAAGGAAGGAAAGAAAGAAAGGGAAAGGGGAGGAAAGTAAAGTAACAAATAGAAAACAGAAGAAAAAATGAACCAGGTACAGTGGCTCACACCTGTAATCCCACCACTTTGGGAGGCTGAGGCAGCCTGAGCAATACAGCAAGACCCTGCCTCCACCCAAAAAATATGAAAAACTAGCCAGGCACAGCTCATAGTTTAGTCCTAGCTGTTCTACTCAGGAAGCTGAGGAAGGAGGATTGCTTAAGCCAAGAAGTTCAAGTCTGCAATGGGCTACAATTCCACCACTGAGCAACAGAGCAAGAATCTGACCTCTTTACAAAGAAAAGAAAAAAAAAAAAAAAAAAAAAAATACACACACACACACACACACACACAGAGAAAAAAAATGTTTTGATTAAAGTTCAAAATACCCCCAACGAACACACATGAATAGGATTTGTTCCCAAGTAGTCTCTTCAATATTTGTACATAATTCTGTATACTTTTGATTTTATTCTATGCCTTTCCTTTTTAAGCTATAATCAATTGCAACTTCCCAGTGCTTCCTTAGCAGTTATGTCCGAAACCACGCCAAACTGCAGTGTGTTCTAAAGAGATATGCTATAGCCAATATCACTATAACCACCACCCTTCAAGGTGAGATATTTTATAAATGAAAAAACTGATATCCAGAGATTAAATAACTCGATCTTGCCTGACTTCAATGTTTATACTCTTTTCATGAAAAACAGGTCTACCTCTCATCAATCATTTTTAGCTCACGGACTTACCAGAAATAAATTCAAAGGTTACTCTTAGGTATCTACCCCACTCCGCTCCCCCCCAAAATAAAGGAACTGATAACTAATTCTATATTGCAGAGTGGTAAGCATTAGTATTTTAAGTTCAAACAATTAGTGCAAACCAAGTAAACTGAAAATTAAGTAAATTACAAAACTTTTAAAACTTAGAAATATACTTGTAAGTACAAACAAGGTATAAAACTAGTTATTTGTATCATGATGGTGATGATGACAAACTTCCTATATAATCTTATTTAAAGTGTCTTCCTAGCACAACATTTTTACATACCAATTCAACAGTACAAATACCTGTGTATCTCAGGGCTCTTTTGCCGGGTACTATGCTCTTCACTGGCTTTCTGATACGAGGTGAACCGCTCGTTTAGGGTCATTGCAGATGATTTGAAGTATTGCTCTGTTGATTTAGGAGAAATACTGCCCAATTAGTTACCTTTACTTTAAGAAAGATTTTTCATTTGTGACAGAAGGGCATGTAGCAGGTGAAAAAAAAATAAAAATACTCAAGAAACCTAGCAGAAGAGAGTCAAGTATTACAAAGAACTCCTACACCTTCTCTTTTAACTAACTTCCTGCACCTCCCAGGTAAGGGATTGCAAAATTCCTCATAGGTCTCTGTCAATAGTACAGATAATCCAAGAACAATTAATAGAATACATCAAGAGTCACTAATTTCATTTCACTAATGTACAACTTTCTCAAACAGAACAAAATGGAAACAATAATATGTGGATATCTTTATGCCTTGCTAATATGAACCAATGACATTACTTCAAGTAATCATTTGCAGAAAACAAAAATTAACAGACAAATATGGAATTAACTACAAAACTGGTCTGAATAAACTAGTAATTTTCATTGAGGACTATCTTGACAGATCAACAGAAATGGATTTAAGAAAAAACTGAATACTGTCATTCAACTGGAAAAATTATTTTGAAATCCATTAACATTCACTAATTATTCCAAAAATCTGGCATCTTGGCAAACCTGACAGTATTTGGTATTTTTGTCTTGTTTTTCTTTAAACAATTTTAAAAATTAGTAATATCAATACTGATTAGTTTTTAAACCAGTTCAGATATGCTGCAAATGTAAAGTAGACGTATAAAGTCATGAGCTATGAAATGTTACATTATGAAGCAAGCTATCTGCTTAACAGGTCAACATACATCTGTGTCAACTTACCGCCCAATATCCAGCACATGTCTCATAACCAATCATTAAAACTTGAAACGGCCACTACAAGGGTAGTGCCTCAATCATAATTCCATGAAACCCAGGAATTTGAGCTAGCAACTCAGTTTTTATGCCATTTTTGCCAGGAAGACAGAAGATTCAACTTTGCCTGTATCTTTCAACAGCTATTTTACTTTGAAACATGGATTTTGCCATTTCAAAACATATTCCAGGACCTAGTTACAATGAAAAAGAAAAGATCACTGGGCATTTTCAGCTCTATATAAAGAAAGAGCTGTTCAGATCGGTTGCATAATACCAATTATGAAACACAACTACAGTTCTTTTAAAAAAGGAAAAAGAAAATGAAAAAGGAAAAAATGTAGCAAAACCTGATCTCAAAATTCAGCAATAAATTGTAAAATGTGGAGACAGGTCAAAAAAAGGTAAAAATTTAAAAATTGTTAATGTTTCACATTTTATGTACCACAATAGTATGGTCATAAACTGGTTCACAAATCTACTTACAACCAACTAGCAAAATTCTTTCGTTATCATATTTAAATAATTACAGCCAAAAAAGAAATCCGTTAACTATTCACTGCTTTGATATATATCAAGCACACAAAGAACTGCTGGTGACTGGTTTATTAAATGAATTATTCTCATGTCAAAAGACAAATTTTTAAAAGGGAAGGAAGGAAGCGGCTTTTAAGACCAACAGCCATGGAGGTTCCTGGGAAAGAACCTGTTTCATAGTAAGCTGCCTTTTGAACACAAAATTATGAAAACAAAACTTAAACAAAACTGCCCAAAAAAGTCATACTCTAAAATCTTTGAAAATTATTAGTAATTTTCAAAGTACAATTACACATTGGTGAAAATAAAAAAAAAAATCACTACTTTAGTTAAAATGAACATCCTTATCTTTAGGACCTAAAGAACTATCATGATTATTATCCTAATTAGTCACTACCCATGTAATCACTATTTAGCTAATATACTTAAGCTTCTTGAACGCTTTTCCCCATTAAAAATCCTAACTAAATTCTCTTCTGGTTTATTCATCACCACTTTGAATGTTTTATAGCAAATGTAGCCTAAGAAGAAAATTACTAAATATGGCTTTCCACTATTTTCCCATTTCTTTTAAAGTTGAAAAGAAACTCTTAGTAAATAATATCCAATAACGTTATTTCCTCACTTTGTTACAAATCTATGCCAAGAGTACAATTATCCACAAGTTATACCCATCTGCAAGTATCCTGCACTTCAAATGACACATTTTCAAAACACTTCCAGCATTAAATAAATCTACATCGTGCTTTATCATGATATAAACTTTTAGGATACGTTTTAACTCTAACATTTTGATGACTTTTTATCAAATAGCTCCTTGAGTTTCGATTTTAGCAAGACTGAAATCCTTCACAAAACACTACTTTTCCAAATTTTTAATTGATACATACCTACTAACCCTGAGGTAACTACTTATTAAGCATAACTAATCATTTTCTTATTTGCATGCAAGAGAAATTTAATTCACAGTACTAAACATACCTTTAACATGATGAACCAAGGACACAATGTGTTGAATAAATGACTCTGAAGTGCTTTTGCTGGCCTGTGGCAACTTAATGTGGTCAAAGATGGATCGGAATTCTTGCTCCTTCTTGACAGAATGAACAAGTGTACTAGCAAGTAGCCTGTCTTTAGTCAAGGAAGCAGGTCTGGAACATATCGATAACACACACACAAACAAAATATACCACTGGTTTGAATATGAAAATGGTATGTTCAGAAAATAAGAATTAATTAGAATATTAACTAAGTACCCATAGATTATTTATGGCATCAAGATGGAATTACCTGTTAGAATCATCTAGAGGAACAGGTGCCATTTTGAGTTTGACTTCAGGACGATGAGAATCACTAGCTATCATTTTGATCCTAAGTGGGCTCTCCTCTCTGAAGGTTGACTTTTCTCGTGCATCCAGATTCTTATGTAGAGGGGGACTGTAATCAAAGAGGTCTTTGAGCTTTTCAGACTTTACCTGCTCAGGTGACTGAGTTTCTTTCTTTACTGTTATTCTTTCAGAACTTTTGTCTTCTTCCTTGTGCTTATCTTTTGTAGTGCTAGGCCTTTCCACGACATATCCAGTCTCTTTAAGTTTGTAATTTTTTTCTTCTCTAAATCCATCACTTTCTCTATTGCCTTTCAGTGAAACTTTTGACTTGTACTTGAGTCCTTCCTCCTCTGTACTCCGATGAGATGCAGTAGCAAAACTTTTACCCTGATCTGCGAGAACTGACTTCCTGAACTGTCTATAATCCTCTGTCTCCTCTGTGTCATCCCCTTCTGAATCATTAAACTTTTGTTTTCCAGATTCTTTATCACTGAAGTAATCTAGAGCTTCCTGATCTTCCCATTCTCCCTCTGCCCTCCCTTTCTCTGATCCTTTCTCCTTTGGAGCCTCTTTATCCCTGGTATTACCCCTATCAAGCAGGAATACTCTAGACTCTTCATCTGTGAACCTGTGAATAAGCAAAGAAAAGAATGGTAACTCTAGATTGCATTCACTGTAGATCATCTGCATGTTTAAATGTTACCCAATATCACGGAACCAGCAATGATTGAAAAAATAACCCTACTGAAAAGTGCATTCTCAAGATTTCACTTTTAAAAATCATCAAAAGCATCCAAATAGAACTCCTACGCTGATTTACATGTTATTTACAAATTTACATGTTATTTCCTAAAATTGAAAAGTAAAGCCACCCTCAGAAACTTGTCCTATTAGTCAGTCTACAATTCAACACAAACAAATCCAAATTTCTAGAGATAGCCTAAGTTTAATTTTTAAAACTAAAAACCATTAATAGATTTAGAATTCTACTTAGACAATACATACAGATGTTAGAATTCTACTTATACTCAAAATTTCAGACTATTTCACTTATGTCTTATCTACTAATCAACAAGAGCTCATAAGTAGACTTCAAAAATTGAAAGTATTTAATACTCTTTATCTGAGTCACAAAACAGTTTATGTACTTTGCTCTAGAAAATGATTTCTGGCAAATATTAAGGAGAACTAAGAATTAGTTCAATAAATTCTAGGGTATACAGTATTAAATCACAAATAGCCTTCTCACTCTATTGTCTCACTTGGTTTAAGTAAATCACACTACACTAATGAACCAATTTTCATTAAGTTAGCAACTCTCAGCAACAATTGAAGTCAGAATTCAAACAAATTATCTGTTTAAAATGTCAGTGAGAAACACCATTATCTTTTCTATAGCCAAGGAGAAATTATTAAATATAGACAGCTGGCCAGTATATAATGCCACACAAGTAAGAACGTGTAACATAAATGCATTATTTCTTAGGTCACATTCTAATGGTGAAAAGAACAAAGTAAGCTTTCAATGCTTTGACACAATTTCTAAAAGTTGTTAGTTTTTAACAGTACATTAGTTAAGCATGAATCTACTCAATTTCTCATATTTTTAATTCTAGACTAAAAACTGATAATATTAAAAGGATTATAAATTAGTTTTCATTAAAACATACAGGTTCCAAAATGTAGTAGATGTAAGTAAAAACAATTTGGAATTATAATGAAGCAAAGTTACGAGTAAAATCAGCTAGCTAAATACACTATATGTATCACCACACAATTTTACATCTTAATATTCCAAACAGAATTCAAAGACAATATTATAATCTAAATGTCCTAATTTTAGTTTTTACCTTTTTAAGAACTTTCCAGTCTTTGCAGTTTCCTGATCTCCACCATCAGGATAAAATGATGAACGTCCCCGTCCCTCGTCTCTTGGCGCATTCTGTGGTGTGATTGTCTTTGCAGGACTTCTTCGTGAAGGGATGTGATGAATTGGACTATTCTGAGAAGGACTATATCTGCTAGATCCATTTCCAACAGAACCAGACCCAGACCTTTCAGGACTATGCTGAATGGAATGTGAATGCTGAGAGGGGGTATTTTTTGCAGAGTGTACTGTACTGAGCATAGGGGCATCAGAGCAAGATGAACTCTGACTCGGTGGTGTAGCAATAGGTGAAGGACTATGTGGTGATCTGGGACTATTATCATAAGCTGAAAGGCCAGGCCAAATATCACCAGATGTGGCTGATGACTTATTAAACTCATCAATAGATTCAGATGGATCATGTTCAAATGTATCTTTCTGTTCCTCCTGTGATTTACTTTTCAAAGGACTCTCTTCTTGGGCTTCCCCTTCAGCTTTTTTGGTTTGTTTTTCCTGAGACCCTCGTCTTTTAGAGACAGGAGATTTGCTATATGGTGATGAAGAACGAGAAGAGGACGATCTCGGAGACCTAGAGGATCTGTATGACCGGCGAGATCTGCTTCGGGATCTTTGAGAAGAAACGGATCTTCTTTTAGGACTTCGGGAACGTGAACGACCTCGTCTAGGACTCCTAGAATGCCTTCTATTCCAGACAGGTCTATAACCACCTCGATGATATCTACCTCCTCCTCCTTGATAATACCCCCTACCTCTTCCTCTGTACCCGTAAGGTCGTCTCATTCCTCTATTGTTTCTGTAATCTCGACGATAATCTCTAGAATACATACGATCTCTACTACGAGACCTTGAATATGTTCTGGAACGAGACCTAGAACTAAAAATGAAATAAACATCACTGCAAGAAAAATATTCTATCCTACTGTTCTAAATACTTCTGGATGAATATAACATATAAATAAATTATAACACAAAAATACACATTTCTGAAAATATTATTTGTAAAAAGTTTGCTGTTTCCAATCAAAGAGCCCTAATGTAAATATTGAAGGAATAAAGGTCTTAAGAATGAACAAAAAATGAGAAAAAAATTGTCTAACAATAGGATATTATTAGCAAATTATAGTACATCTATACAGCAACTTAAAAGTGATGGTGTAAAATATTTAATGGCATACCATTATGTATAAAGGGGGAAAAGTTTCCACAAAACTGTATCAGACAGGTACCATTTATTAAATACATATAATACAAAGCTAGGCCTCAAAGAAAAATTATAAACTAATATTAATCCTATTTCTTTTTTGGGGGGAGGGGTAAAGACAGGTTTCCCTCATGCTAGAGTACAGAGGTTGGATTTTTAGCTTACTGCAGCCTTGAACTCCTAGACTCAAACGATCATCCTACCTCAGCCCTCCCAGTATCTGAGACTACATACAGACAAGGACTATCAGGCCAGGCTATTTATTAAATTCTTATTAAGATTACAGTCACTTTCATTTTCTTTTTCTTTTTTTTGAAACAGAGTCTCACTTTGTAGAACGTTATGGCTTCATAGCTCACAGCAACCTCAAACTCTTGGGCTTAAGTGATTCTCTTGCCTCAACCTCCTGAGTAGCTGGGACTACAGGTACCCGCCACAATGCCCAGCTACCTTTTTTTTTTTTTTTGAGACAGTCTCAAGCTGCCGCTCTCAGTAGAGTGCTATGGCATCATAGCTCACAGCAATCTCAAACTCTTGGGCTTAAGGCAATTCTCTTGCCTCACCTTCCCAAGTAGCTGGGACTACAGGCACCCACCACAATGCCTATTTTGTTGTTGTTGTCACTGCTGTTTAACGGGCCGGGTTTGAACCCACCAGCCTCGGTGTTATGTGGCTGAAGCCCTAACCACCGAGTTAGGGGTGCCAAGCCACACCCAACTAGTTTTAGAAACAGGGTCTTGCTCTGGCTCAGGTTGGTCTTCAACTCAGGCAATCCACCCACCTCTGCCTTCCCAGTGTGCTAGGATTATAGGTATGAGCCACCACGCCTGACCTCACTTCCATTTTCAATTTGTGGTGTCTATTTCTTACACTAAGTATTACTATGTGAAGAAAAATATCCAAAGTTAATCATTTTAAACAAAAACATGAAATTATTCTATTGTTATAATTCAAATAATCAGAGAACCCATAAAGTAGTATGTAGAGATCATTTATTATTCAAGTAATTTTTATATTTGTCGATTCATCTCTTGACATTATGGATAAATACAAAGAAATCCACCATTGTACTGAAATCTAGAGGTAGATTAACTATATTTCAATCCAAGCTCGGCTACTGATTAGTCTATAACTTGTATAATTCTCAATTCTCCAACTCTTAAAATGAGGATAATAAATCCATTTCAGAGGGTTGGAGTTTTTTAGTTTTGCTTTGTTTCTGAGACAGAGTCAGGGTCTCACTGGCACCCAGGTCGGGACACAGTGGCATGATCACAGCTCACTGCAGTCTTGCAACTCCTGAGCTCAAGTAATCTTCCCACTCCAGCCTCCTGACTCTAAGCACCCCAATAATTATTTTTAATTTTTTTTTAATTTTTTGTAGAGACAGGGTCCTCCTTGGGTCTATGCTGCCCAGAGACTGTTTTCAAATGCCTGACCTCAAGCCCCAGCATCACAAAGTGCTGGGATTAAGAGCATGAAGCACCATGCCCTGTCCTAGTGTCACTGGGGTTTTTAAAAATAAAATATATTAATGGGTTTAGCACTGGGTCGGTATATGACAGGCACTCAACAAATACTACCTAGTATAATTATTATTAAAAAAATTAAAAGCACATTAATTCACCTGTATCGCTTCTTTCTAGAATGTGATCTTGATCTTGATCGAGAACTAGACTGTGATCTAGACTTTGATCTTGAAGAATGTGATCTAGAATTCGAGCGACCCATTTCCCTTCTCCTAGTCAAATAAAAAAGCAAAAAAGGTTAAAATCAGAATACAATTGAAGTTTCATAGTATGTATTTATTTTCAGGTACAAATTCAAAGTTTAAAGTTTCTCAAAGGATATTACACATCATATCACTCTTTCAACTGAGTATTTAGAAAACAAGTCAATTATCCCTGACTAAAACTGTTTTCACCTGCATGACAGATACTGTATATTGAAGACACAACAGAAGATTTCTATGGACTGCCCCACCTATGTGCCTCAATCCAAAAGGGCAGCAGCTGCAGAAGCCAGAAAGAGCAATGATATCAGACTACAGCAGCATGTTAGATGTTATTCCATGCCCAATACAAATGCCTACCTCTCCTGTAAAAAAGATAAATAGTATCAGAGTATTATAGATAAGGAACCTGAAATAAAGAAAATACAAGTGGCACAATACTGAAGAAAAATAAACCTACCAGGCTGTCATCATAGTGCTTTATGGCCTTGAAATGTGACTAACCTGACCACTCCATATATACAATAGTGCCTGGAGTGGTCTCCTAGTAGAATAAAAGTTACTAAGTCTCAGAGCCATGGCTCTGCTCTCAGTAGTCATGACTTCAGAGTAAGAGTGGACTTATATGATAATGCCTAGTTCACCCTGTAGCTTTCTGGTAAGAAGATAAAAAATGACAAAGGATAAAGAAACAGGGAAAGAGACGTTAGAACTAAAAGAACTACAAGAAAAAGAAAACTTGGGCACCAGCATTTTAACTTTTCTAAACACTATATGATATCTAGTGCTATAATCAGACCTCATTGGGTACAGAAATCAGTTAACTATTAGGACTAATTCATCACACCTACTCTTCACAAGTTGAAAAAATATACATACATAGCAAATCATTGCATACATATCCCCAATGTCCCATTTTCAACTTTTCAATGATTTGTAGGCCTATACAGTCCTAGCTCCCAAGCTAAATTTTTGCTACATATAACTATTTCCAAATTTCCACTCTTACTCAAAAATGTAATCATTTCCATAAAAATCATTTTACTAAACTTTTACTAAACATTTTACTAAACAGCCTACAATTTCCACATATTTAAAACATATCTCCTGCAACCAGATACCTTTGAAGGCACTTATTTTACCTACTCAGACTTTGTTCAGTATAAAAAAACAGTATTTGGCGTTACAAATTGAATTACGAAAAAGGCAATGATAATGTCTGCATACCTCCCTTTCAAAGAACATAAATAACAAATTCAAGATATTTGAGATAAATATGTATTTCAAAATAAAACATAACTATTCTCTAATAGACAGACTATCACCTTTGTCTTCTACTCTTACTCTTCTTCTCAATCCCAAGTGAGCAAGAAATACATAAAGACAGAAATAAAATATAGGTTCAGGGTTCAAAAAGGTAGAGTAAGAATTCCACAACACATATGAAGTTTAGCATTAAAAGAGTGAGATTTGATCGATACCTGGTAGAACACAAGACAGATTTCGTTTAGGAAATTTTGCCATTTTATTTGACAACATATGAAATCAGCAAAAATAACATTTACAGTCCATAAAATAAGGAATCTGGGCTACTGGAAATTGTACACTCTACAGCCATCTAATTTCAAAATATAACACCTCCCAAACTCATTAAAGAACATAAGAAGGTAATTTATATTCACTATAATCAGATGTATTCCAATAAACAAATTTTTATCCCACTCTGAGATAATCAGACACACTATAACAAACAACAAACCAGAGCTGCAAACAATGTGAAATCCCAGCAAAAGGCAAAATTCATTTTCATACTGTGAAATGAATGCATTGTCCAGAATTTGGATATTTTTAAAAGCAGCAAGTTTATTTTTAAGGATTTGAGTTTTGCTTTGTTAATAACCACACCTGAAACTTCAAAATATGTGGTAAGAAAGCATACCTATCAATAGTTAGAAGTCCAACAAATCTGGATTTTTTTTCTGCTCTCCTGCAGAAATACACTTAGAAAAAAAGCTAAGAATATGGCTTCTGCATTTAGACTACCTGGATTTAAATCCAGGAACTTCCTTAGTTATGTGACCTTGGGCAAATTCCTTAATCTCTCTGAGCCTCAGTTTCCAACCATAAAATGAACTAAAAAGCAGTACTTATTTTCATAGAATTGTAAATAACTAAATGAATTGATATACATAATTCATTTAACTTAATGTTTGGCACATAATAAGCAATCAATCTGAATTACTTTAACACCAATATTAAGTTATGTAGCTCTTCTTATTTACAGAAGATGGGTTACGTGGTAGAGTTTTTGGTTTTGTTTTATTTTTAAATAGCTTTGTACGTCCTAAATGTTTTAGTAGATATGTTTATAAAGTAGAAGCAGATATACAACTTTAAGCAAGAAAAATTAAAAGAATCATTCTCCTAAAATTAAACAGGATTTAGTTCATACAAACCAACAAAATAACAAAATAAAAGCTTCAGACCACATCACTTTTAATTACTCCAACTGAATTATCATTTCAGTAGTCACATTTCTCAAGTAAATACAAACTGAAAGCTACAAAAATGAATGCTATTTACCTTGAGTTTGTGCAGGATCAAGAAGTCGTGAAGTCCTTGAGAAACTGTAAAATACTTCCTGAAGATAATGTTCTGGGAAATTAAACTCTAAATTCAAATTCCTAGCAAAAATAAAAAATATTGAGTTTAATTCATGGTAAATTAAGTATGTACTATGTCCACTTTTCATATATTGGGCATATAATGAACGCTAATAATGATACTTAAAAAGGGAAGCTGAGATAGGAAACAGTAAACTTTTAATCATAAAAGCTTAAAACTGAATTTTTGGCCAGGCATGGTGTCTCATGCCTAAAAATCCTAGCACTCTGAAAGGCCCAGGACTGGAGCTCAGGAGTTGAATATTAGCCTGAGCAAGAGTGAGACCCTGTCTCTACTAATAACAGAGAGAAATCAGCCAGGTGTGGCACACATCACACCTCCAGCTACTCTGGAGGCTAAAGCAAGAGGAAGGCTTGAACCCAGAAGTTTGAGGCTGCAGTGAACTATAATGACTCACTGCACTCTACCCAGGGCAATAGAGACTGTCTAAACACAAAACTACTCAACTTTTTAAATCATAATGCAGTAGTGCGTCATCAACTGATATCATCTTAACTTTTTAATACTTAGATGCTAATTTTAGCAATCTGGAGTTAAGGAAACATAGATATGCTGTCATTTCATCAGAAAGGTCCAAAGTAACTAACAAAATGCCATTTTGGTATATCAAAACATATCGTGTGGCTAGGCATTGTAGTTCAAGCCTGAAGACCCAGCTATTTGGGAGGCTGAGGCAACATGATTTTGAAGCCCAGGAGTTTGAAGCTACAGTGTACAATAATCCCACCTCTAAGTAGATAACACACTCTATCTAGCAAGGACAATACAGTGAGACCCCCATCTCAGAAAAAGAAAAAAAATGTATGCTGTAATTAATACATTCATAATGATCTGGCTTATATAACATCTAAAATGTGACATGTTAAAGTTAATGCTCTACTACTTATTCTCTCTTGGCACTTCCTTTCATGTGATTGTTTCATTTAAAACTGATTTTTAAAATTCATGTAACAACCATCACAATAACTCTAAACTTTGTTCCTAAAAGCATTTTGATACATGTACATTAAAAGAACAGTCAGCAATGAAATTATCTATTCAAAGTCAATACTTTTCCTAAATTATCACTATGAAAATAAATTTAAATTTTGCCCCAAATTCTAAATGTTAACAAAAATGTTAGCCTTGTGAATATTCATTGATTATCAAATTATGTGCAAAGAATAGTCAAAAACCACTAAGGGAGTAAAAACTAGAGAATACAAGATTAACATATGACAGTACCCAGAGAATTCATAAACAAGTCTATTTCTTTGTTTGTTTGGTTGGTTGGTTTTTTTTGCAGTTTTTGACCAGGGCTGGGTTTGAACCCACCACCTCTGGTGTATGGGGCCAGCGTCCTACAACTTGAGCCAAAAGGCGCTGCCCCATAAACAAGTCTAAATTAAAAAAAAAATACATTAAAATGACAATCCATGACTCTTAACCAAGACCCAATTTTAAAAAATGCAGTAAGATTGGAATTAGAAGAAACAATCAGATTGAACTGGTAAATCAAGGACAGTACCCCCTAAATACTCATGGCCCTGAACTGGAAGATCAAAAAAGATGTGAGCTTCAGGTTAGAAAGGAGGAATAGGACCTAGTATTTTTTAAAATTTATTATTAAATCATAGCTGTGTACATTAATGCAATCACAGGGCACCATACACTGGTTTTATATACCATTTGACATATTTTTATCACACTGGTTGACATAGCCTTCCTGGCATTTTCTTAGTTATAGGACCTAGTATTAATGGAAACATATAATAAATAGCTAAACAAACCAAAATTTAAAAAAAAAAAAAAAAGCCAAGTACTCTTACAGTACAGAAATGAAGTGATTTCTAAAGGGCATACTAGTTATTAAAACATGAAAACCCCCCACTGGGCAGAGAAAAAATGCTAATTTTCTAAATTGGTGCACTATTATGAAACTTTATACTGACCTAGAAGCCACTACTACTGATGTACTGCTGGAAATGATAGAAGACTCATTTTAGCTAATACTTCCCCTTAAAAATTCCAAAAGCTAAATTTTAATTTCTATATATCCAGAGAAAAATCAACTGCCAAATCTCTTTACTCCAGGTCATGATTGTTTGAAATTCTAAAAAAATATACACTAGAAATAAAAAACTGAGGGAAGAGGAACTGTAGGTTGTTGGACCAAAAGGCATATATTTTTGTTCCTTATCTGTAAGAATATTGAAGTGTCCACACTAAGCGAACTCAAATGATATATAAAATGTGACAAACATTAGTCATTATCAAAGACTATGATCAGCTCAGTTTTTTTTTTTTTTTTTTGAGACAGTCTCAAGCTGTTGCCCTCGGTAGAGTGTTGTGGCGTCACAACTCACAGCAACCTCAGACTCTTGGGATTAAGGGATTTTCTTGCCTCAGCCTCCCAAGTAGCTAGGACTACAGGCACCCGCCACAATGCTTAGCTGGGTTTTTTTTGTTGTTGCAGTTGTCACTGTAGGTTTAGCAGGGCCTGGCTGGGTTCCAACCTGCCAGCCCCAGTGTATGCGCCCAGTGCCCTGCCCACTGAGCTACCAGAGCCGCCCTCAGATTCTTTTTAAATGCCAGTCTATGTGTAAAGCACTAAGGCAAGGTATTACAAAAGATCTGACTCTCTAGGAGGTCCTGACCCTCCAAAAACCATCTATCTAGAAAGGAACAGGTTTCAGCAACAAGTCATAGTAAACAAACATCTAATGGATGTGCCAAGAACTGTGCTAGATGAGTAAATAAAATTATCTCAGAGCCAGGCACAGTGGCTCACTCCGGTAATCCTAGCACTCTGGGAGGCAAAGGTGGGTGAATCCTCTGAGCTCAGAAGTTTGAGACCACCCCGAGCAAGAGTGAGACCCCATCTCTAAAAACTAACTGGGCATTCTGGCAGGCACCTGTAGTCTCAGCTACTTAAGAGGCAGAGGCAAGAGGGTCACTTGAGCCCAAGAGTTTGACGTTGCTGTGAGCTACTCTACCCAGGGTGACAAAGTGAGACTCCATCTCAAAAAAAAAAAAAAAAAAAAAAAATTGAGAGAATGAGATAAAGCAGTAGTATCAGGAATGGATCAGATCAACTAGCATCCAGTATGCCAACATAAGGAGTCCAGATAGAACTATAACTCTAATGGGAAACCCTGGAAGGATTTGCTCAGGGGAGTCATACCATCCGATGATGTACAGTTAAAGGTGGCTGACGTGTAGAAGATAAACAGCAATGGAAAAAGAGGCAACCACACGATCTGGTTTTTAAGTACCGTGAATGTGATTTGCTTATAGATTGCTGGGGTGTAAAGCACAGAGAAGAAAAAAGAAAAAAATCAACAGCACCCTACACCTGGGAGAAGGGCAAGTTTGAGAAAGAAAACAAGAGATGTGTTTGCCCTTTTTATTCCCACAGAATGTAAATGGTTCATCCAAAATTTGACTGAAGTCTCCTGACACCATCTCCTATGCTCTCTCCAATACCCTAAAAGGTACTAGACAGGGTCAAAACCCAAACATGGAATTCAAAAATGCCAAATCAATCTTCCCTTTATTACAGTAAGATCACTTATTAGATACAACTTCTAAATAGAGAATATATAACCTCATATATACTTTAATCCAGTTGATTCACCAACCAACAAGGAACACAGGAGAAAAATAAACCAGACTTTAATTTTTAAAGTGTTACAATACCTTAACAGAGTCTATCTTTAATGGATAATGACCTGCTAGAAAGCAATTGCTCAAAGCAAAGAAACTGGGCTCAACGAAACATCCACGATAAAAGATTCTTGCTGGCACCCAGGCTGGAGAGTAGTAACTCCATCATAGCTGACTCCTGGGCTCAAATGATCCTCCTACCTCTCAGCCTTACGAACAGCTGGGACTACAGACACCCACCACCATGCCCAGCTAATTTTCTTTTTAACTTTTTGCAGTGACAAGAGTCTAATTATGTTGTTCAGGCTGGTCTCCAACTCCTGGCCTCAAGTGATCCCCCTACCTAGACCCCCCCAAATTGCTGGGGTAACAGGCATCAGCTACCATGCCTGGACCAAAATGATTCTTTAGGTTACCATTTCAAGCATACTTTAGCCAAGGCTTTATTTTAGCAGACTCAAAAGAATATGGTCCCCAAATTGTTGTAAACAAATACTGTTATATCTTTTAAAATTCTAAAAGATAGCTCATGATCCTGGCTCAACCACTAACTAGCTGCCCAAGTCTGGACAAATTATCTTAACCTTTTCAATTTCTGCATATGCAAAATAAGATTACTAAAGGTATGTACTTAGAGGTTTACGGTTAAGTGAACTAACAAATGAAACCAGCTTAATTTTTGACACGACATGTAATCTAGCATAAGCTTATCATTATTGGTTAATTTTTTTATAGCAGTCTTTTTGCAGGTTATCCAGTAAGTTCACTTCAAATGATTCTTACATGTTCCTCTAATATTTTGGTATAGCATTCGTAAGTATTAATGTACCTATATACTCGAGTATAAGCCAAGTTTTTTGTGCCGAAATTTTGTGCCAAAAAAAAACTCGGCTTATACTCGAGTATATACGGTAAGGCCTTCCAAGAATGCTCATTAAAATGTCCGGATTTTTGCTTTAGAATACTCTACAAAAGCCATATACGGTAAGTCCTTCCAAGAATGCTCATTAAAATATCTGGAATTTTGCTTTAGAATACTCTACAAAAGCCAGGTTGGTGACAGACCCGTACAGTCCCAGGTACTGGGGAAGCTGAGGCCCAAGAGCACAGCCTGGGCAACATAGTGAAACTCCATGTCTTAAAGTATTTTTAAAAATACAAAAACAGAAAAATGATATTATTAAACAAGATTACTACAATGCTGGCGATTAAACTTAGATGATAACATGACAGTTCACTATTCTATTTTTGTGCTTGGAAATTTCCATAATTAAAAGCTTTAAAAAAGAAAAGTTTATTGGCAGCATCCACAGCTCAGTGGGTAAGGCACCGGACACATACATCAGGGTTGGCAGGTTCTAACATGGCCAGGCCAGCTAAAACAATGATAACTGCAACAAAAAAACAGCTGGGCATTGTGGTGGGTGCCTGCAGTCCCAGTTACTGGAAGGCTGAGGCAAGAGAATCACTTGAGCCCAAGAGTTTGAGGTTGCTGTGAGCTGTGATGCCACAGTACTCTACCAAGGGCAACACAATGAAACTTCCTCTCAAAAAAAAAAATTAAAGAAAGAAAGGAAAGTTTATAACCAGGCATTGTAGCGGGCACCTGTAGTCCCAGCTACTTGGAAGGCTGAGGCAAGAGAATTGCTTGAGCCCAAGAGTTTGAGGTTGCTGTGAGCTGTGATGCTACAGCACTCTAGCAAGGGCTACATAATGAGACTGTCAAAAAAAAAAAAAAAAAAAAGAACAAGAAAAAGAAAAGGGAAGTCACAAAATTTTAGTTCTCAGTCCAATTTGTTGGACACCTCTTTAAATCAAGGGGCAAAGAACTGAGAATCAGAATACCTACATTCTAGGCTCGTCCCGTAGCACAGGGGTTAGTTACAGCGTTAGCCACATACACTGAGGCTGGCATATTCGAACCCAGCCCGGGCCAGCTAAGCAACAATGACAACTGCAACAGAAAAATAGCCGGGGGTTGTGGGCAGCACCTGTAGTCCCAGCTACTTGGGAGGCTGAGGCAAGAGAATCGCTTAAGACCAAGAGTTTGAGGTTGCTGTGAGCTGTAACACCACTGCATTCTACCTAGAGACAATAGTGATACTGTCTCCAAAAAAAAAAAAAAGCCCTTCATTCTAGACCAGATTGTACCACTCCCTGGATTATGTGGCATTTAAGTTTCTTTTTGGTTTCCACCTAGAAAATGAAATACTAGATCAAGTAAACTTAAAAGCCGGGTGGTGCCTGTGGCTCAGTTGGTAAGGCGCCAGGCCCCATATACCAAGGGTGGCAGGTTCAAACCTGGCCCTGGCCAAACTGCAACAACAACAACAACAAAATAGTCAAGCGTTGTGGCGGGTGCCTGAAGTCCCAGCTACTCAGGAGGCTGAGGCAAGAGAATCACCTAAGCCCAGAAGTTGGAGGTTGCTGTGAGCTGTGTGATGCCACGGGACTCTACCGAGGGTAGACTGAGAATCTGTCTCTACAAAAAAAAAAAAAAAAAAAAAATTTTTTTTGAATACTCCAAAGTATTACACAAATATAGTCTAGTATTGTTACTATCTTCCTGTTAGTAGACAGGTTGGTTTTCAATGGATTACACTGATAACCACTGCTTAAGAAGCTGGATGTGAAAAATAAATTCATATCCTACAAGTATAATCTAAACATTTACACTTACTCTCCAGAGACGCTGGTCCTCTTGATATCCTCACCTACTTACTTGCTAAATAACGAATCACTGCAAATTATATGGCAGAATTCAACTAGTGTTCAACTAACAATTTCAAATGATCCCCAGAAACTCCCACTCTAAGTTCTAGGTAGAACTTCCACATTCCTACAAGTCTTCTTATTGCCCAGTTAACCTACCACAGCTTCCTGCCCACAAAACTAGTTTAATAAATTAACTAGACCTGAGCCTACCAAAGAGTAGTACTTTCAGTTCTCTCACAAAGTCTTAAACTACTACTGTTTTTGCAAGTCAAGAATGGACTGTAGCTAGTCTCCTTTATTACCATTTTAATTACCTGAATTAAGGGAAACTCCAGTGTTCATCATGTTATGCTGAAAATGTGAAATCCTTAAAATAAGATGCTACAAATTATCAGTAGATAAGTTTTAGCTTGATTACCATGAACGACTTTAGACACACAATCTCTCCTATCCAATTATATATCCTGAATTGTTGGGGATCCCATAAAATGCAAATGAACGTAGAGTAGTTTTTTGCAAGTTTCTTTCTTGTCTAAACAGTAGCCTAACCATTCATTCCAACTAGAGTCAAACCGAAATGAGAATTCAAGAAAAGGACAAGACATTGTTTTGCTTTCTAATATTAAAAAATGTTAAGACTCTGCTGCAACAGGATATCAGTCTAAAGTACTTAAATCTTTCTTATCTGAGTTAGCCACATTTGCTTTCAACATTAGTATTTAAATGTCTTACAATTGGAAACAAGGAAGTTTGATCTAGACAAGCAGTGTTGGCACTGCTGCTGCTTGATTCCAAGGGGGATAAAAGTCAGTCAATACATGAATTTAAAATGAAGGCAAAGTTCATAACCTCAATTCACCGCTCCCACCCATTTACCCCACCAGCTGTCTACCAATCGTGGCTGCAACATTTCTAACATGACTTAATGGGCTAAATTACTTGCTCGAAAATATAGCATCGCTCGTATTAATGAAGAACTGCACTTTTAGCTGGGGTGTGGCAGGGCCACTCTTAGATCCATCAGGTAAAACACCATGCTCACGCTAGATAAGTTACTAACCACCAAATGCAATAATCCAGAGTGTGCGCTTCAAAATAGAGGGAGTTGCCAAGGGGACCGAGACGATTAACCTCATAGTAAACATTCCTGCATACCAAGGGCCGAAGATGGGTGGCGGAGCCACTGACGGCAAACAGAATAAAATCCTATTATCGAATAAAAGCAAAACTGAAGCCGTAAACCAACAGGTAGTCTGAAGCCAGAGAAAAGGACTTAACGAAAAGGAAAGAAGAGG
This sequence comes from Loris lydekkerianus, assembly GCA_963574355.1. Classification (NCBI taxonomy): domain Eukaryota; kingdom Metazoa; phylum Chordata; class Mammalia; order Primates; family Lorisidae; genus Loris; species Loris lydekkerianus. The sequence goes on along the minus strand of CAUYPK010007299.1, from coordinate 18,267 downwards.
TCGCCCTACCAAAGCACTTTGGTGCAGGCCACAGTTATTTATCAAAGCCCCAAAAGCCGGGAAGAAAGGTTGCGCTCCAGCCAATGAGACACGGCCACAAGTTGCACCTCCCGCGGCAGAAGGCGCCGTGGGCGTGGAAGGGAGAAAGAACAAACGCGCGTGCGCGGAGCGTTCAGTCGGGTACGCGCAGGGGTCCGGGACGACAGAATGGGGGAAGGGTTCAAGAGGAAGGTGTGCGCACGCGCACTGGAGGCCGCGCGGTGTCCAGGTCTCGAGCCAGGTTCGCCACCGTGCGCGCGCACCGTTCGCATTGCTCACCCAGCCCCCACCTTTTGGGCCCCCAGCGCTTCAAAAACCTGAGGGAAACTGACGGAAAAACCCACAAATAACGGCGCAAGTCTCCTGTATTCTCCTATCGCTGCCGACCCGACACCACCCACAAAAGAGCCAACAATATTGGCTCGTCCTCGGTATTCACTGCCCTTTGAGTAATGTGAATGCAGCGCAAGGCCTACCTGACACGCCAAAGCACGGTTCCCGGGACTTAACTCCGTTGTAACTACACAGCGGCCATTTCCCGACTCGAGAACGAGGGGAAAACCATAGAGGTACCTTCGACGCGCTAGCTCGTCTCCGTCACTTCCGATTGGGGCGTGGCCTTGGGGCCGCTAAATATCGGGGCAAGCCCCGCCCATCCTTCCGCTCTAAACCGGCTCCCTGGCCGCTGTAAAGATGTTGCCCGAGGCTTTCTGGGAAGTTTCGTAGCTGCAGACGTGAAATCTCGCGCGATAATCGGCGGCTCCGCCTGCCCGCCAGGCAGCCCGCGGCTTCTGCTTTGCCCTGGGAGGCTGTGAAAGCTGGGCTGGTGTTTGTCTAGGCCTGGAGCAGACCGGAGTGCGGGGTTTGCTTCGCCTGGCGTCTTTGCTTCGTTTAGAGGGGATTCACACCCCATCTTCGCCCCCGCTTTGTACTGCAGCTAGCCATTCTTTTTGTGGTGCCGGCCTCAAACTAAGCCAAAAATAAAAAGTGTCTCACGCTGAGGAAAAGACCCTGGGGAGGCAGGAGGCGGTTGTGATCCTAGACCCGGGGCTCCCTCCCCCGGAAGCGCCGCGTTTCTCCCTCTCGGACGCCTGACTGGAAACTAGGAAGTGTCGCTTTTGCCTGGCTATTAAATGTGCCGAGCGCGCTTAGTTGAGAACATGCTCCCCGATCTAAATCCCTTTTCTGAGTGGTGTCTGTTCAACTCGGAGTTCACGCCGCTGAGGCTGTCTGGGATGTTGTTAAAGTCAGCTGAACGTGGGCAGAAGCGTAAAAAATAACACGGAGCAGTGAAGTTTTCTGCAACGAGGATCTCGCGCCGGCCCGGGAACACAGACCTCCATAGCTGGGTCCGCCAAAACTATAAATCAGATTATAAATAGGCGAGTCTCATTTGATTTGAACAGAATTCCAAATCCGAGCCTTAGCACATTTTCTGTTACTACTGATATGAGCCGCACTTCTTCTTTGAGGCCTAAACCTGTGATTTGTTTAGAAACGTTAACCACCTTAAAGAATTTAAAAGTTGTAATTTGCAAACCAGGCTTGTGTCGGTTAAATCTATTCTGGGCCCTGGTTGTACATGTTCTTTCCTCACAACCCAATTTACCAGCTCAACTTGGAAAAGTACTTCATTTTCATGGAGAGAATCCTAGGTTTTTGTTTTGTTTTTTATTGTTCAGTCTGCCACTTACCCTGTTACCACCGTAAGGATGTGGCAGCAGGAATCTTTGGCCTATATAGTGCATTCATAGGTCCGAAGCATTTAGTGGTGCTCAGTAAGTATTTGGAGAGTGAATGAACTGTATTAAAAAAATAAACAAAAAAAAAAAACACGAACCCTTAATGGCTTGATACAACCCTGCTCTTCTTCATGTTTGGGGGGTAAAACCCTTCAGTGTTAGCAGCCCTTATCCGTTTATTTCAAACAGTAAATTATGACTGGAGTGCTTTGCAGGGTAGGCTATTGCTTAAACCTTTCCAATGAAATTCTATTACAAATGTGTTGAAAATGAAGTCACCTCTCTGAGACAATAAATACGACTGATTGTGATTTTAAAATAACTAGAGGCAGTAACAAACCTTTTAATAAATGAAAATTATCCAGACTTGTCTTGAACTATGTCCATTTGATGTGTATTAACTTTCTTTTACCAATCTCTATAAAGTTAGAGGTTCTTGAACTTAGATGCTGTTTTATGCACATTCAATGTATTGTCTGATTTTATTTTCAAAATCTGAAATTCCACCATTGCAGATCCATACTTTGTAGTGAAAATTGTTTTTTATTAAAATACAAATAACATTGAAAAGAGCATAGGATAAAAAGATAAAGATCCTATTTAACAAATGAGCAGTGCATAAAAATAAAATATTGGTAGGGCAAAGTGGCTTACACCTGTAATCCGAACACTTTGGGAGGCCCAGGCAGAAGGATCACTTAAGGCCAGGAGTTTAAAACTAGCTTGGGCAACATAGCAAGACAGGTCTCTGCAAAAAAAATTTTAAATTAGCTAAGCGTGGTGGTGTGTACCTGTAGTTCCAGCTACTCTGGAGGCTAAAGTGGGAGGATCTCTTTAGCCCAGGAATTAGAGACTGCATACCCTTGAATTTTGATCATACCCCTGTACTCCAGCCTGATCAGAGCAAGACCCTGTCTCTAAAAAGAAAAAAGAAAATGATCCCAAGAAGAAATATAAATTGTAAATAAATGACCACCCTTACTAATAAGATACAAAAAGAATTCTGAGATAATATTTTATACCTAATATATCATTAAAACTAAATTTATAAGTCCGACAGTTTATTGTGAATATGTTTATAAAACTCGTTCTTGAAAGGTGGTATTTATATTTTGGTTTAAGACAACTGAATGACCTGGAGAAGAAGATAATCTGAAAGAACAAGGACAAGAATATAGGAATGAGAATGGTACTGGAAGTCTAGATTACTAAGGCAAGCTCCCTCAGTCTTCTGTTTTGTTTCTCTTTTTAGACTGAACAACATTTGCACTGTTTTCCTATCTGGGGAAATTGAAGTTTTTTTTGGGGGGGGGTATTTGAAGTCTCACTTTTCCCATTCCCTGAGCATAATGGCATTGGGAACCCAGCAATAGTAGTGAGAAGCAGGCAACAGAGGAAATAAAGCCAAACAAGATTCCCTAACCAGGACACAGGGCATCCTACTTGGGCTATAGTTCCAGCTGCAGGGCCTCCATTTGCTCCCATCCTTTCCCTGGGCTTTGCGTTGATATTTATATTAATTCTCTTTCTCTCTTTCACTTTCTTTCTTTTTCTCTCTCTCTCTCTTCCTCCTTCCCTCCCTGTCATTGGAGTTGTGGTAAAATATATATTGATTCCTTGAGCTTAGCTGATATCCTTCCAGCTAATTTCTTTTCTGGAGGAGTCAGAGTCCATTTCTATTTTTCCCAAAGAACTCTGAACTCCATGTCACAGTTTTGAGTAGAAGCAGGTCCTATTTATGAGGACAGTTTTCCAAATAGTGTGGCATTTTTCCAAATCTGAACGAATTAATTAAACACTTCTTCTAATCTGTTTCATTTCCTACTGCTGAACACAGTTGACTGGGGTTTCTTCCCCTCCCTTTCCTCTTTTACCTACTAAGGATGGAGATTGTTTTATTTTATGTAAAATATTTCGCTATAATTTTTAAATTTTAATTTTATTTAATTTTATTTTGCTTTAAAATACCAAAATTATTAAAGGATTATTTATTACAGTGTTGTTCCTTAATATTCATCTCTCCATTTTGAAAAAAATAAAATAAAATCTCAAAATGTCATTTAACCATTATTCCTAAATCCTAAACCATTATTCCTAAACCATTATTCCTAAATTAATGTGCATTTTTTTCAGAAAGCTTATCAAAACAAATAGAATATTTAATTATTTCAAAGTTGTCATGAGAAATCTTTGTCCCCAAATTATGCCAGCTTCCTGTTGAATATAACCAACTAAAGAATAGAGAAGGAAACCTCCTAAAATGAGGCAATAAACTTATGGTTAGATTCAGCCCCCAAAATGTTATTTCTCTTAAAAGAGATTATAAGAGCAACAGAACACCCCCCTCTTTTAAAGTAGTTACTCAGTTGTGAACAAACATCGCTGAGTGCCCCCTAAAAGGTCTAAATGCTTAGTTTTTTGTTTTTTGGGTTTTTTTTAGAGACAGAGTCTCACTTTATCGCCCTCGGTAGAGTGCTGTGGCGTCACAGCTCACATCAACCTCCAGCTCTTGGGCTTAGGCGATTCTCTTGCCTCGGCCTCCCGAGTAGCTGGGACAGGCACCTGCCACAATGCTTGGCTATTTTTTTGTTGCAGTTTGGCCGGTGGCTGTTCGAACCCGCCACCCTCGGTATATGGGGCTGACACCCTACTCACTGAGCTACAGGCGCTACCCTAAATGCTTAGTTTTATCCAAACGGTCAAACAATTTATCTCACAAACAGAAGACTAAACCCACATAAACAAAGGCTGCACCCAAAGGTGGTATCAAGAAGTAAGTAAAGTGTAGAGCATATAGTATGTCTTGGGATACTGAAATTTTGGCTTCATTGCTTATTTTGAAAAAAACTAAAATTTAAGCCCAGCCTAGAGAAGGAGTCACCATTGATACTGTCAAGCCCTAATACTGGCTTTTCTCCAAGTGTGATGCAAGATCCACCTCATGAGAATAATCTAGGTTGTTTATTTTAAAAGTAGATCACTGAGTCGCATTACACACTTACTGAGGCAAAAGCTGTAGGAGTAAGCATACACATTTTTATACCTACTCATTTATTGAGTACCTGTAATATTTTACATGTTATAGTAGTACAAAGCAGAACATCATTGCTGTGTCTCCCCTGGAACTCAAAATCTAGCAGAGATAGGGTGTAACTCCCAAACCAAAAGGAACAAAAAGTCACCTACATGGGAACAAATGCAAATGATGAAAGAGAGAATAACTAGCTTTCAAAGAATGAGTGGGATTTCATTTCTCATTAATTTATGTATTCAACAAATGTGCATGAAGGGTGTGCCATGTATAAATACTGAATCAGGTGACTGGGAAGGAAGCACTTCCTTTAGTGTTAAGCACTAAAGGCTTAACACTGATGCTGCTGCTAAAACTGCCACTCTGTGAGGGCGACAGAATGCACATATACAGACACAATATTTGGGAAGTCTGATATCCATTAAGAACTGATAGAGAATCAAAGAGGAAGACCTACTTCAATGAGGGTGCTTCAGCAGAGAAAGCCTTTGTGAGGATATGAGAGTTACGGAAACCTGAGAGACAAAAAGTAAGAACCAGGCATGGTGGCTCAGGTCTGTAATCATAGTACTCCCGGAGGCCATGGAGTGTGGATTGCTGGAGCTCAGGAGTTTGAGACCAGCCGGAGCAAGAGTGAGATCCCATTGCTACTAAAAATAGAAAGAACTAGTCAGGCATTCTGGCAGGCACCTGTAGTCCCAGCTACTGGGAGGCTGAGGCAAGAGAATCACTTGAGCCCAAGAGTTTGAAGTTGCCATGAGCTGTGATGTTATATCACTCTAATGAGGCTGACAAAGTGAGACTGTCACAAAAAAAAAAAAAGTAAAAATAAAATAAAGTTACAGGATGAGAAATACAGGGAGATAAGAGAAGCTAGCCCAGAACTACACCCTAAAGAATCCCAACATATTAAAAGAGGAGGAGCTAGCAAAGGACACTGAGAAAGAATAGCCAGCAAGGTAGGTTATCAGGTGTATTGGTTATCTACTGCTACATAACAAATGAATCCAAAATTTAGAAGCTATAACAACATTTACTATCTCCCAGCTTCTTTGGGTAGGAATCTGGGAGTGATTATCTAGGTGGTTCCGGTTTAGGGTCTCTCTTGAAGTTGTGGTCAAACTGGGACTGCAGTTATCTGAAGCCTGCAGGATTCACTATGAGATCATTCACGTGGTTGTTGGCAGTTCCTCACTATATGGACCTGTCCATGGGATGCCAGAGTGCCCCCATGACATAGTAGATAGCTTCCCCCAGGATGAATGATCAAGGAAAGGGAGACAGAGGTCAAGACAAAGCTATAGTCATGTATAACCTAATCTTGGCCATGACATATCTTCACTTGTGTTGTATTTTATTTGTCATGCGGACCAACCCCTGGTATTATGTGGAAGGAAACTACACAAAGGTATGAATACTAAGGCATGGAGATCATTGAGGGCTATTAGGGGCTGGCTACCATGCCAGGAGAGGCAAGTGTTGCCTTTTTTCTTTTTCTTTTTCTTGTTGTTGTTGTTGTTGCAGTTGTCATTGTTGTTTTAGTTGGCCCAGGCCGGGTTCAAACCCACCAGCCTTGGTGTATATGGCCAGTGCCCTACCCACTGAGCTACTGGTGCCACCTTTTTTTTGAGACAGAGTCTCACTATGCTGCCCTCAGTAGAGTGTTGTGGCATCACAGCTCACAGCAACCTCAAACTCTTGGGCTTAAGTGATTCTCTTGCCTCAGCCTCCCAAGTGGCTGGGACTACTGGCACCCACCATGACGCCCCACTATTTTTTTGTTGTTGTTGCAGTTGTTATTGCTGTTTACCTGGCCTGGGCTGGGTTCAAACCCAATACCCTCAGTGGATGTTGTCAGCTATATAACTACTGTGCTACAGGCACCGAGCCTTTTTTTTTTTTTTTTTTTTTTTTTTTGCAGTTTGTTTTTGGCTCAAACCCACTACCCCCATATATGGGGCCGGCGCCCTACTCCTTGAGCCACAGGCATCGCCCCATTTTTTTTCTTTCTTTTTTTTCTTTCTTTTTCTTTCCATTCCTTCCTTCCTCCCTCCCTCCCTCCCTTCTTTCCTCCCTTCCTCCCTTTCCTTTTTGAGAAAGATTCTCACTCTGTTGCCGTGAATAGAGTGCCATGGTGTCATAGCTCACAGCAACCTCAAATTTTTGTGCAAGAAATCCTCTTGCCTTAGCCTCCTGAGGAGCTGGGACTACAGGTGCCCACCACAGAACGCAGCTAATTTTTCTTTTCTTTCTTCCTTTCTTTCTTTCTTTCTTTTTTTTTTAGAGACAGAGTCTCACTTTATCACCCTCAGTAGAGTGCTGTGGCATCACAGCTCACAGCAACCTCCAACTCCTGGACTTAGGCGATTCTCTTGCCTCAGCCTCCCAAGTAGCTGGGACTACAGGTGCCCGCCACAATGCCTCGCTATTTTTTGTTGCAGTTTGGCTGGGGCCGGGTTTGAACCTGCCACCCTCGGTATAATGGGCTGGCACCCTACCCACTGAGCCACAGATGCCGCCCACTAATTTTTATTTTCTATTTTTAGTAGAGATAGGGTCTAGTTCTTGCTCAGGCTGGCCTTGAACTCCTAACTTTAAGCAACCCACCTGCCTGTGTCTCTCAGAGTGCTAGGATCACAGGCCTGAGCCACCACACCTGGCTGAGAGGCAAGTGTTTCGAGTCTGTGAAGTCAAAAAGACAAGGATAGAATAAGCTTATGTGCAATTTGGTCTGCAAGAAACACTAAGGCATGTGTTAAGGCACTAACTCAATAACTGCATCCAGTCCACTGAGGATGAGAAGGAATATTTACACCTCAAACACCCACCAGCTACTTCATTTCACACCTATCAATTGCAGATAACTCTTTTACCACTTCATAATAGCTCACAGCCCACAACCCTCTGACGCTCACTTCCTCAAGTAAACGTCAGAGTTGTTTTTTTTAAGAAAAAAAAATTTTATTCCTTGCCTTATCTTTCTTCTAGAAAAAAAAAAAAAGGGAAAAATTATTTATGGTATTATGTGTGTATTTCTTAACCTATGTGAAATCCTGCTTCCATTTTTATTAGGTTCCTGTCTTTTATTTTTTCTAAGTTTTTGAATGTTATCCCCCCAACTCCACTTTCCCCATAAGCCTTGTGGTTTTTATTGTATGACTGCACAGTGCAGTGATTTTTATGAACACCTATGTTGCATGTTAGCAGAATTGGCTGTATAACATTTAATACATAGTCCTAATTTTAACAGTAAGGAAAATGAAGCACCATGAGGTGAAGTGTCTTGCCAAAAGTCAGATGGCTGTTAAGCAAGGAGGCGAAATTTTATCAACTGTCAGTCAGGTGCAGTGGCTCACCCCTGTAATCCCAGCACTCTGGGAGGCCAACGCGGGTGGATTGCTTGAGCTCAGGAGTTTGAGACCAGCCTGAGCAAGAGCGAGACCCCATCTCTACTAAAAAAAAAATAGAAAAAACTGAGACAAGAGGATCACTTGAGCCCACGAGTTGGAAGTTGCTGTGAGCTATGATGACACCATGGCATTCTAGCCAGGGTGACAGATTGACACTCTGTCTAAAAGAAAAAAGAGTCAGGCTCTGATGATAACCCTCTTTCCACAGCAATATTTATTCACAGAAGCATTTGTGATAGAGTTAATAGTAGATCGACCTTAAGTTGTTCTTATTTTTTTATTTTCATGTCAATAAGTTTTTAATTTTATCATATAAAATCATTAGGTATTTATCAACAGAAATAGAATAAATTGCTTTCTGTGTATGTAATCACTTCCACTACTTAAACAAATACAGTATTGGCCAGATGCCATGGCTTATGCCTGTAATCCTAGCACTCCGGGAGGTCAAGGCAGGTGGATTGCTTGAGCTCAGGAGTTCAAGAACAACCTGAGTAAGACTTGAGACACAGTCTCTGCTAAAAATAGAAAAATTAGCAAGTACTATCGTGGGCACCTGTAGTCCCAGCTTCTCAAGAGACTGAGGCAAGAGGATTGCTTGAGCCCTGCAGTTTGAGGCTGCTGTGAGCTATGATGACACCATGACACTCTACCCAAGGTGATGGAGTGAAAATTGGTCTCAAACAAACAAAAGCAAATACAGTATTATTTCCTTTAAATACATAATAATCACTTTCACACTTTGAGTAAATAAATGAACTAATAAAAGTGTCTAGATTGAACATGACTTCAAACCTAACAAGTATTTCAACCATGGATTTTTTAATTTTTTTTTTTTCTTTTTTAGAGACAGAGTCTCACTTTGTCACCCTTGGTCGAGTGCTGCAGCATCACAGCACACAGCAACCTCGAGCTGTTGTGCTTAGGTGATTCTCCTGCCTCAGCCTCCCAAGTAACTGGGACTACCGGCACCTGCCACAATGCCTGGCTATTTTTTTGTTGCAGTTTCACCAGGACCGGGTTCGAACCTCCACCCTAGGTATATGGGACTGGCGCCCTACTCACTGAACCACAGGCACTGCCCTTAAAATTTTTTTTGAGACAGAGTCCTGCTCCGTCACCCAGGCTATCATGTAGTGGCTTCCTCATAGCTCACTGCAGCCTCAAACTCCTGGGCTCAACCATTTCTCCTGCCTCAGTCTCCCAAGTAGCAGGGACCACAGGCAGATATGCAACAGAACAAAAGGTATGGAAAAGAAAGCAGAATTAGATACGCTAATCTTTCTTACAGGCTGAGTCAGTTATAAATATGTGAATTACCTTCATGGAAGGCTTATGTCCTCCAGACTTCCAGAGAAAAGCAATTGTGTTACCTACCATCAGAAAGGTGATCAAATTTTGAAAAGCTAAAATTGTAGTGTCATATTTCAATGTTATTCTGCACATTTTTCACCAAGATAGTAAATTACCAGTGCCACACCTGAACCCTTTATGTTCCTCCAAACATTTGGTCATGCTTTATTTATGAAAATGCCTGGATCGATCTTGCCTCATAAAACTGAAGGGATTTCAGGAGAAAATATAATGTAAGGGAGGAGAATAATTCTTGGCCCAGGCTTAAAAGTTACTGGGATTCTTGAGATAAATCCAGGTCAGGAGCAAAATTCTAGACATCTTTGGAAATGGCTTATCCTTTCCACTACATTATGATCTTATACAGGGGCTTAATCATTTTACCTTGAACATTACCTTGGATGTTCTACAAGCATTTTTAGAGGCTCAACAGTTTGATTCTCTATCCTATAGTCATTAAAAAAGAAACCTGAGAGTGGTGCCTGTGGCTCAGTGAGTGGGGCGCCAGCCCCATATAACTAGGGTGGAGGGTTCAAATCTGGCCCTGGCCAAAGTGCCAAAAAATAAAAAGAAACCTGAATTAGAATTCTCTTTTAATAATAAATTAGTGAAAAATTATGTAATCAGAATATACATATATAATCATTCTGTAATTGATTTTAGTGTAGCATAATTTTTTTCTTTTTTTTTTTCATAGAAAGTTCTTCTCTTCACTTTTTTTTTTTTTGCAGTTTTTGGCCGGTGCTGGTTTTGAACCCGCCACCTCTGGAATATGGGGCCAGCGTCCTACTCACTAAGTCACAGGCACTGCCCCTCTTTTTTCCTTTTTTTTTGAGACAGAGTCTCACTATGTTAGAGTGCTATGTCATCATAGTTCACAGCAACCTCAAACTCTTGGGCAAAAAAGACAAAGTCTTCTCTTAACTACTTTATCCTTTTTTTTTTTGAGACAGAGTCTCAGTATGTCACCCTCGGTAGAGTGACACCACAGCAACTTCAAAATTTTGAGCTCCAGCAATTCTCTTGCCTCAGCCTACCAAGTAGCTGGGCCTACAGGTGCCAGCCACAGTGCCTGGCTATTTCTTTTGTTGTTGTTGTCATTGTTATTTAGCAGGCGCGGGCCAGGTTCCAACCAGCCAGCCCCAGTGCAGGAGCTAGCGCTCTAACTATTTGGCTATAGTGCCCACCCTAGTTATACAGCATTTTGAATGTAACCTGGTATCAACTCAGATACCCGTTCCTCCTTCTTCCATGAGAACTACCATCCCTTTCAGATAGTTCTAATAGAGCAGCTGCAGCAGCCTACCTGGGGGCTCTGAAACTCTGGGAGGAAGTGCAAAACTCCACAGTTTAAGAAACCTTCCATATGATTGTAATGTACCCTCAAATTTAAGAAGCATTGTCACAGACCCTTCCTGGTTGATTACATGGCCCTTATATTGTAAATAAAGGTGGGAAAGAATCAAATGTTTCTTAACACCATAGGCTAACGCTATCATTTCACAGATAGAATAGTAGTCATGTTACAGGGAAGGCTATGAGGAAATTGACAATGGAAAAAATTAACACTTGCAGCAGCCGTTGCAAGTCCCTATGAAACCTGAGGTGGGGAGGCCTCAAGGCTTCTGGTCCAAACCCGCAGGGCTGACAGACGGGGGTCAGAGGAGTTCTCCTCCACTTCCTCGTTGACTCGTTTGAAGGACAAATCACAAGAATCAAATTGGTAACAATACTGTCAACAGGCATATTTGATGTGAAACACGTATAAAATATTAGCATATATTTATTTTTGTCCTAAAAAAGGGGAGTTGGGGAATATATCCCAATATCCCTCCAGGCTACCAAACCAGGAAAAGACATCAGAAAAGCAATAGGCTCATTTTATAAATGAATGCAGATTCAGGAATCCCAAAAGGCCTAGATGGCTCACTCCTGTGATCCTAGCACTGTGGGAAGCTGAGGCAGGTGGATTGCCTGAGCTTGGGAGTTTGAGACCATATTTCTATAAATACCCAGACCTTGTGGCAGGCACCTGTTGTCCCAGCTACTTGGGAGGTTGAGGCAAGAGGATCTCTCCAGCCCAGGAGTTTGAGGTTGCTGTGAGCTATGATGCCAGACACTCTGCAGAGAGCAATAAAATGAAACTCTGTCTCAAAAAAAAAAATTAGCAAATCAAATTCAACAATGCACAAAGAAGGTGCCTTCCTGTGCCAAACTGGGTTGATCTCAAACGTGCATATATTAGCTTAATATTAGAAAAACTATAAATAAAATTCACCATAACAGCAGACTAAAAAAGACGTCAAGGTTTAGGTTGATATAATCCAACCTAAATTTGTGATATAAGCTTTTAGCAAATTAGAAATATAGGGAATTTAACCTCATAATAAAAGGTCTATATAAATTTTTAAGCAAATATCATTTTGTATGGGAAAATGCCAGAAAAATTTTCTTCAAATCAGGAATGAGACAAGCTGTTCACTCTTACCACTCCTCTTCAATATTATAATGGATATAAACCTAGCCATAGCAAAAAGATAAGAAAATTAGTTTCATAAAGTGTCTTTATTTATAGATGCCTTTATTTAAATAAAGTGTCTTTATTTATGATTATTTACATAGAACAAAAGAATCTATAGATGATTTATTAGCAATAGGAAAGGTTAGCAAATTAGCAAGTCAATTGCATTTCTAAATATCTCAAAAAAAAAAACAAAACTAGAGATTGAAATTAAAGGGAAATCATTTTGGGCGGTGCCTGTAGCTCAGTGGGTAGGGCGCCGGCCCCATATCCCAAAGGTGGCAAGTTCGAACCCAGCCCTGGCCAAACTGCAACAAAAAAATAGCTGAGAGTTGTGGTGGGCGCCTGTAGTCCCAGCTATTCGGGAAACTGAGGCAAGAGAATCGCTTAAGCCCAGGAGTTGGAGTTTGCTGTGAGCTGTGATGCTACAGCACTCTACCAAGGGTGATAAAGTGAGAGTCTGTCTCATAGAAGAAAAGAGAGAAATCATTTACAATACTTTCAGAAAATATTAAGAACTTAGAAAAAAACTAGCAAAACATGTGTAAAACATATCCAAGAGAATATTTTAAAATTTTATTAAGATATTTTTATTTCCATGAAGCTAGATAAGTAGATGAATAGATAGATAATTAGATAGATAAACCTGATCATTTAGGTCAATACTAGGAGTGTGTTAGAGTAAGAACTATGATCATGGAAAGAAAAACTTTAATATCATAAATCTTGCAAAGAGGTGGCCGATACATACAGAATATTTTGTAAAATTTTGTAATGAATATTTTCTAAATAAAGATATAGTCAACTATAATTTCCCATTTTTTCTATGTATGGTAACTTTATGAGTGACCTTTGAGATACCCTATATTTCAGTTCTATCAAATATAGATTACAGAGTCAATGCAATTGATTTCAGAATCAGTGCAATACTAATCAGAATCACCACAGGGTTTTTCTAGAATTTGATGAGCTAAGTTTAAATTTTCACACTGAAAAATAAAGGGCAAAGAAAAGCCAAAATACTTCAGAAAAAGAGCAAAGAGGGAGGACTGCCCTCCCAAATATTGGGACTATTATGAAGCTATAGCAATTTAGACAATTAAGGTAAGGAAGCCATGAGTGCAAGTGAACATGATGACCAGTGGACTAGAAAGCCTAGACACAGTCCCAAGTATATTCATATACACACACACATATATATAAACATGGCACATGATATAAGTGACATGTCAGATTACCAAAGCAAGAAGCGATGTTTTCAATAAATTAGGCCACAAAAATGTTTATATATATGAAAGAATATAAACTGAGATTCCCTACCTCATACTATATACACGTCAGTTATGATGAATTATAATTAAATTTCAAAAATGAAATATTAAAATTATTACAACATATAGGTAAATATTTCCTAGGCCTTAAAGATAAGAAAATTTCTTAGCTAAGATACACATAGCACAAACAATAAAATAAAACAGATAAATTTGACATTTATTATAAAAATCACCTTTAAAGAGTGAAACAAGAAACAAAAAAATATATTTATGTTTGGTTCAGGATTTACACATAAATGCAAAATTTTTAAACATCCAAAAATACCAGATGCTGGAGAGGATATGGATTCATAGGATCATTTATATACTGCAGGTAAATTAGTAGAACTATTTGGAGAGTTAGGCACTATCTAGAAAAGATGAAACTCCACATACTTTATGATTAATTCTACTCCTAAATCTATTGGGAAACATGTATAAAAATGTTCATACTAGCACTATGCAACCATAGAGGAAATCTGGAAATAACTTGAATACCATTGACTGGAGAGTGAATGAATAAACTGTGGTGTGTTCACCTAATGAAATATTTTAAGGCAAACAAAATGAATGAAATATGGCAACATGCAACAATATCAATGAATCTTTATATAATATAAATTAAAAAATAAGACAGCATATCACATATAGCATGCTATCCTTTTATAAAATGGAAAACAGTTAAAATGAAAGTATGATTTTAGAAATATATATATAGTTAAGGGCTGGATGAGGTGGCTCACCCCTATAATCCTACCACTCTGGGAGACTGAGGCAGGTGGATCCCCTGAGCTCAGGAGTTTGAGACCACCCTAAACAAGAGCAGGACCCCATCTCTAAAAACTAGTTGGGGGCGGCGCCTGTGGTCCCAGCTACTCAGGAGGCTGAGGCAAGACGATCTTACCTAACATGTCTCTTCCAATTTCCCCAGTCACATACAAGGCTGGTTTGGTATGAGACACTCCCTGCAATCATCCACCCAGCCTCCCTCATTCAGCCCATCAGGGTCCTCCATAGTCCCCTCCTACCTCTCAGGCCCGTCCTCCTCAGTCCTCTCAGCAGGACCTTCTTTCTCTGCCCATCCCTTAAGATTTGGGTTTCTCAAAATGTCCTTCTGCATTTAGTCCATTTAGGATCTCCCTGGACACTTGACCTTGAGCCACATCCACTCTGTCAGATAACCAGCAAGTTTTACTGATCACGTTCTGTAGGCGGATCCTGACCCAAGAGTTTGAGGTTGCTGTGAGCTATGACACCATGACACTCTACCAGGGTGACAAAATGACACTCTGTCTCAAAAAAATAAAAAATAAAAAGAAGAAAGAAAGAACACAGGTAAGAGAAGAAACTACATGAAAAGAAAACAACGGAATGATGAATAGTAGACTTTGGAGGTGAAAGCAAGAAAAGAGATGAAGACAGAGCACATAGGTAAATGTAAGCTAGTATTAAAGTCTTAGTATTTGTGATAAGAGGTGAATTTGGCAGTGCCTGTGGCTCAGTGGGTAGGGTGCCGGCCCCATATACTGAGAGTTCAAACCTACCCCTGGCCAAACTGCAACAGAAAATAGCTGTGCATTGTGGTGGGTGCCTGTAGTCCCAGCTGCTCAGGAGGCTGAGGCAAGAGAATTGCCTAAGCCCAGGAGTTGGAGATTGCTGTGAGCTATGACGCCACAGCACTCTACTGAGGGTGACAATGTGAAACTCTCAAGAAAAAAAAAAAAGAGATGAATTCATGGATGCTTATTACATTATAATTCAAGAATGGGTAGAGTGAGAGAGAGACAGAATGAAAATGAATTGAACATTCATTAGCCAATGTTAAGAGTGAGTCATGATCCAGGGTTATAATTATGTGAAGTTTGAGTTTCAGTGAAAAGCCACAACGAAAGCTATAAAAGTTTACTGCTTCAGTACAATGAGTCTTGGACTTTGCAGAATTTGTGAAATAAAAGCCAGGCATGGTATAATCCTAGCACTCTGGGAGGCTGAGGTGGGTGGATTGCTTGAGCTCAGGAGTTCAAGACCATCCTGAGCAGGAGTAAGACACCCCCCCCCTCTATTAAAACTAGAAAACTAGCCAGTCATTATGACAGAGGTTGCTGTGAGCTATGATTCCATGGCACTCTACTAAGAGTATCAAAGTGAGACTCTGTTTCAAACAAACAAAAAAGAATTTGTGAAATAAGTAAACTCAGCCACAGTGTGATTAAAATTCAGTTTTAAAGTCATATACGAGAGTAGGTAGAAGAAAAGTAAAAACTTTCCATTATGGAAAATAAGAGCCTTGATAAAGGAATTCTCCAGGTTCAGAAAGAGGCTTAGACACACAGCAGAGGATCAGGGAAGAAAACAATCCAGACTGGGGCGGAAATGTGTGGATTCTCTTCATTGGAGCTAAGAGCTTTCACCAGCTTCTTCCTGACCAACCCATTGTACCCACTTTGCAGTCAGTTTTTGTTAGGGACTAAATGTTTATCTCCCACCCCCACCCCTGCAAATTGATACATTGAACCCCTAACCCCACTGTGACAATATTTGGAGATGAAGATGGGGCTTTTAGGAAGTAATCAGGGTTAGAAGGGGTCTTGAGGGTGGGACTCACATGATGGGACTAGGGATTATAAGAAGAGACACCAGAGAAAGAAAGAGGAATCTCTCTTCTCTTTCTCGTTCTCAGACACAGTTAGAAAGTGCGCATCAGTAAGCCAGGAAGGGAGCCCTCATCAGAACTGAATTAGTTGGCACCTTGATCTTGGCCTCCCAGCCTCCAGAACTGTGAGAAGATAACTTTCTATTATTTAAGCCACCCAGTCCGTAGCATTGGTAATGGCAGCCTAGCAGACTAAGACAGTTGTATAGCAACATGAGTAACATGTGTTTACTTACTCATTCCAAGGTGAGTTCAGTCATTTAAAAGGCATCTTTAGTCCAAAGCAAAGAGCCCCCCACCGAGGTATTTTTATTTTTATGTGGATTGAGTGGACCCTACCTAATGAGGTTAAAATCAGGCAAGAACAATGAGGTCAAAATCAGGCAAGAAGCACACCTTACATAATGCTGGTTTAGTGAGAGGTATTTCTTCCTGGGTGTGCTACACATTAAACAATGGAATGAGGATAATAAAACTAGATGGGCCATTTTCTCTGCACAATTCAAGTTGGTGTGGGCCTTGGGAGGCAGGAAACTGGTTGGGCTAAAATCTTTTTAGTGGCCCACTGCCTCCACCTTCTGGAGAATTTGAGGCATAGCAATGCTGTTAGTTAAACTTTTTTGCTTTGTGCTGTTTGTTGTTATCACCATTCTCAATGCTGTAAATTAATTTCAGAATAAATATAACCCAAATCCTACCATGACACGATGTTGTAGCTTGAAGTCTTTTAAAAATGCCACTTTTTTTTGGGGGGGGGGGAGAAATACCACATTCTTATTCATTTCATTTTTTATACCTTGAACACAGTTAACTCGTCACCTAGGATCTTTTTCTGCTCTCTCAGCTCATTCAGTTTAGAATGAATATTTTATGATCTATAGTCTATTTCTGTTTTAAACTAAGGAGACAGTCAAAAGGTACATTCTTTCACATACTTACATAGACCTCATTTTACTTTCATAGATCTTTATGAGTCCAAGGCCTATGTCTTCCAGACTCTTTAAATTAACTCACAAACCAGGCCCACTGGCTTCCAAGGTGGGAGGATCTCTTGAGCTCAAGAGTTCAAGTCCAGCCTAAGCAAGAGTGAGACCCCATCTCTACTAAAAATAGAAAAATTGGCTGAGCATTGTGGCAGGTGCCTGTAGTCCCAGCTATTCAGGAGGCTGAGTCAGGAGGAAAGAATAGATAAAGCTCTTTCTTCACAGATTATCTGGGCTCAAGGAATCCTCCTGCTTAGGCCTCCAGAGAAGCTGGGTTGATAGGAGCACAGCACTGCACCTGGCTTAAAATCAGCACCTTTAACAGAAACAACTTGACCAAAAATTCTGAGACTCATTAAAACAAAATTTAATGAGAAAACTGCCTTCTTTTGGTTAACAGTAAAACTTCTATATAGAAAAGCTATTGAAAATCTGCTGAAACATGATGAGAATTTGATAATTTGGGGTTAGCCTTTTTTCTACTGGGTGGGAATTAAGGAGATTTTTTTTCCCCCACATGTACCTTGAGAAAAACTATGGGAGGGGTGTGTTAGGACAAAAAAGCAGAGTGGGCTCGGCGCCTGTGGCTCAAGCAGCTAAGGCGCCAGCCACATACACCTGAGCTGGCGGGTTCCAATTCAGCCCGGTCCGCCAGACAACAATGATGGCTGCAACCAAAAAATAGCCAGGCGTTGTGGCAGGCACCTGTAGTCCCAGCTACTTGGGAGGCGAAGGCAGGAGAATCACTTGAGCCTAGGAGTTGGCGGTTGCTGTGACTATGATGCCACAGCACTCTACCCAGGGCAACAGCTTGAGACTCTGCCTCAAGATGGCGACTGAGTAACAGCTTCCCTGTAACTGGGCTTGGCGATCTGGGGAGACAAGACTCCAGACATCTCTGGCCGGTGGGATCTGCCTGTGATCATCCCTTTGAGGATAAAGGGAGCCAGCAAGGGACTTCTGGACCCCAGGAGGAAGACAAAAACAGTGGAAAACTGGCAAGTGGCTGCGTGTGTTCGATCAACCTAATCACGCCGGCAACCGTGAGTACAAGCAGCAGTGAGACTGCAAACCGGAAAGGCTTACCTGTGAACTTTTTTGGTGTTCTTGGACTTGGCGCTCAGTTGAGCTGCATTGGGGAGAGCTTGAGCAAAAGTGTGGAGAACTTTGGGCATTGTCTGGGGCCCCGAAAGGAGCCACTGAGCTGGGCTAAGTGAAAGCC